>JAQQAE010008117.1:0-15420 GCA_029823295.1 Pseudamia nigra | reverse complement strand
TTTTGGTTTTGGGAAAACGGATTGGTGGGTGGAGCGGGTTTGCTTTTAATCTGTACAGCACTTTGTGTTGCAATTCTGTTTGTATGAAAAGTAATATATAAATAAAGTATGATTGATGATTGATTGATTGATTGATTAAAAACAAATCTGTTTTTTCTGCCTAATGATTGTATTGGTTCCAGCTAGAACTGGGTGATATAGCAAAAAATGTGAATGGAAAACTTTTTTATTTTGGTTGATGTTTTCATATCAAATAGTTTTTTGTTCTTTTTGTTCAGACAAAGGAGTTTGCATGTTCTCCCCCATCTGCGTGGGTTCTCTCCAGGTATTCCGGCTTTCGCCCACAACCAAATCATGCACTAGGGCTTAGGCGAATTGGTCACTCCAAATTGCCCGTAGGTATGATTGTGAATGTGAATGGTTGTTTGTCTCTATAACTCAGCCCTGCAATGAACTGGTGACTCATCCAGGGTGTACCCCGCCTTCGCGTCAGCTGGGATAGGCTGCCCCCAACCCCTCCCCCAACCCTTGTGAGAATTAAGGGGTAGAAAATGGATGTTCAGACAAAGTGTATTGTTCTCATACCTTTTTGACATGTTTCGACTGTCTCCTGCAGTCTTCCTCAGAAAACATCTTCTGACGTCCTGCAATGTGTCATATCAGCTGTTTTATCCTCTCTGTATGCGTGACTTACGTGACAGATCTGACCGATCCACCAAGTTGACCACACCCCTTGCCGTGGAATGGTCTTTGTAGGAGAGTCCCAGGTGTGTGGAAGCATGTAGGCTCCTTCATCCTTGACGGTGTTGTGGCCCTGCTTCCTGATCTCAGTTGCCTCTTTAAACCATCTTTTGTGTTTGTTGTCCTCTGATCCAAGTACTGGGAACTATACACTTTCTCTGAACAAAAGAACAAAACCCTTAGTCTGCAGTACGTTTAAAGAAGACAAAATGAACCGCTTTGACTGAGTGAAAGTTGCAGAGAGTGGATAATGATTTCATGAAAGAAAAGAAACATGATAAAAAAAGTAAAGTAAGCACAAAGACAAAATGACTTAAAGTCATTAAAGATAACGATGTGAAAGTGGCACCAAATGAAAATAATCTTACCAAGATGAAATTGTGTAAGATAACAAAATGAAAATGATGTAGAAGATGAAAATGTAAAAGTTGGAGCATAATCCACTCTGTCCACTAACCCCAACCGGTCGAGGCAGATGGCCGCCTAGCCTGAGCCGCTGGTTCTACTGGAGGTTTTTCTCTTCCGTTGAAGGAAGTTCCTCCCCCCCATTGTCCTTGTCTTACTCTTGGTGGTTCTGTTTACTCTCTGTATAGTCTTGAGGTCTCGGCCTTGAATTGTGAAGCACCTAGGTATAATCGTCAATTATGATTGCCGCTATAGAAATAAAATTGAATTGAATTGAATTAATGACAATAAGCAAAAAACTGTGTAAAAACAAACAATGAAGTACATCTGAGTTCTAATTTAACAGGACAAAAACGATAAAATAGTTTGTGATTTATTGGTCAGTTCAGACAACATAACTGGTAAAACGCATAATGACAGTAAGAAAATATATTGGGTCAAGAACAGTTATCATTTTATTGGCCATCTTGATTTCCAACGTATTTGTGGACACTATACCATAAGGTTTTTTTAAGCAGCATGTTAGAGCTTGGTGATATGGACAAAAATGTTGTTTGGCCAGTAAAACTTCATGTATCAAGTGATTATTGGAATAAATGTCAAAACATTATTTTATGTAGCATAATGGGCTGAGTTTTGGTCATAGTTGATGTTCTTTGTAGTTGTAATTTTTTAGTACAAAATATAGTAAGACAAAAGATGAACATAACATAAAAGGCACAGAAAAATTAAGAAAATATAAAATGCAAAAAAAAAAATCAAATTATGTAAAATCCTCTAAAAGATGAAATATGCATAGAAGAACATTGTAAAAGATGAAAAAAAAACCCAAAAAGTATGTAAAAACATAGAGACAGTGATACAGACACAAACATGATGTAAAATGCAAAAGAACAACAATGTGAAAGATGCAAAAAATATGAAAATGGCATATAAGGCACATCAAAATATAAATGCAAAAGAGGGAAAAAGACAATAACAGGATGAAAGCTGCCATCCTTTCCTCAAAATAAGATGTTCCTATTATCACTATTGAGGAAAAAGGTTTATCATGGTGAATTATCACCATTAAATATCAATATCAGATATACAGTAAATCTGTACCTACCAAGATGATGATAATTACAATTGTTGAAATGAGTTCTATTTTGTGAACTGACGTTTGTCTGGAATGCTGCAGGCAGTGTGAGGAAATGTTGACACGGGTGAAAAATCTCATTATACATTCCCCTCTTTTTGTGTGTGACTATATTTGACGTACTCCATAGCAATCGAAGTAATCAAGTGAAGTTGTGAATATCCTCAAAAGGTTGCTGTAAGTCAACATGAGTCTGTCTGTGTGCATTCGTATTCAAATTGACTAAAGGGTCTTTTATTGA
Organism: Pseudamia nigra; assembly: GCA_029823295.1. Classification (NCBI taxonomy): domain Eukaryota; kingdom Metazoa; phylum Chordata; class Actinopteri; order Kurtiformes; family Apogonidae; genus Pseudamia; species Pseudamia nigra. The sequence continues at coordinate 12,895 of JAQQAE010008117.1, read as the reverse complement.
AGTAATTGCTGCCATATGCAGCCTTTATTGAAGTAACAGATGTGAATGACTATTTTTGATGTAGCTTTGAACCGTAATATGGCCCACAGCTCGGTGCCAGCTGATGCCTGTCTGATGTATTGCATGAAATTTCAACTCTGATTGCCTTCTGGATGCTTGAGCTCGCTAGATCAATAGATCCATTAACAGGCTTCTCTCATAGAATAAAAGGTTACACTTTGAGAGCATCACCATGTCTGTCTCGGTTACGCCTTCGGTCTTTGATTGCCAACTTCATCTTGGCGTTTTTCACTCTCAGCTGCCATTCACATAGTCTGAAATTTGGTGGTCTTTATAATTTGCAAGCCTAGCAATCTCTGAGATAACGACAGCAATCCCCGTTTTAAACCGTGTACTTGCTTCCCCACCGTGCCTCACAAAACAAAATTAAAATTGCATTAAGAGCGCCAAGATATAATTTCACAGCAGAGCAATCAAATATTCAAGCCTGGCAATTTAGGGCATCTCATTCATTCAACATCCATCCTTCCGTCCATCCATGGCTGTCACTACTTACCACACAGCTGTGGATGTGTGTGTGTGTCAGAGACAGAGATTAATGCAGATCAAAGCTGTGGGCTCCTCACAGCTGGAATGAGGCAGGCAGTTCTTCACAGTGACAGCTCCAACAATAGGAACAGCTGAACGACCACTGTCACTCAGTAATTATCACCACTGGGCTCAGGCTGCATTTAACATACATCATGTACATCTATGTCATATTTTCTGGGAGTACAGTACTACTGTGCAGAAGTCTAACTCACACCCTTAGCATTGTTGTTTTTGCAGTGTTATAATCTAATCTACTAAAGAAGGGTCATGTAGCCAAAAATGTTGTCACAGAACATTTCATATTCATCAGTATTGTTAAATCTTAAAACCTTATTTTATTCCACTCTAAATGCTGACTTTTGTCCTGAATGAAAGTTGCAGAATCAAAATCATTATTTGTGATTATGTTACGTAAAAAAATAAACGATGAAAACACAGAAAGGCATAAACGATCCAAAAAGATAAAATACAACATAGACGTAGATGAGATTCGAAGAGATGGAACTGGCACAAAAACAAGGTAAAAAAAATTAAAATGTTATATAAGACATGAAAAGACTTCTGTTCAAAAAATGGAGTAAAATACATAAAAAACACAATACATAAAAGATGGGAGAATCCAAATCAAAAGACAAAAATGATGGGACTGATGCAAAAGATGGAGCAAAAACGACCTGAGACGAGGGGCATTGTCTCTGTGTTTTTAAAAAATATTGCTCATTAGATTTATTTTGGTGCAAGTAAAAAATCCAATGGATAAAATGTACGTTGTCATCCTTATTCAGACAAAAGATTCTTGATTAATCCTCCCCATTAAATATCACAGTAAAATGATGTGCATACCACGATACCCATAATCACAGACGTATTGCCCAGCTCTCTGGGTGGAAACAACTCCAGTGCTGCTACTCACGCATCAAACTACATGCTTCTATTGTTTCAACCGAGAGCCGGTCATCAGCAGAAATCATGTACTGTGGCTTTAAATGATAATAACTGTAAGTCCTGAGGATGCGGATGCTGTCTGTGTGAGACTGGTATACATGCTTATTCAGTCGGTACGCTGTTGCCCGGTCTGTCCTGTGTGTCTTGGTGAAGTGTAAACAGCAGAGATTCTGTGTTTGTGCTTGCGCAGGGCTACTCTTTCATGGCCCCCTCTATCCTGTTCAAGAGGAATGTGGTGATGGATGATCCAGTCCAGCTGTGTGGGGGCTCCGAGAGGCCCGGCTCAGCCGCTGTGGCCCGTAGTGCCATGATGAAGGTAAAACCGATGGACCTCCGTCCTCCTGCAAAAACACACAAAACCTAACAGGCTGCTGTCACGGACTGAGGAGTTTTTATTGCAGCTCTTTCCATTAAAACTTTTTTCTAATGTACTTGTTCTTCTGTTATTCAGAGCCATGGCAACATGACCAAAAATGTCACAATTAAAAAAAAAACCCTTCTTATCAGTCAGTATGGCAGAGAGAATACATACAAAAGGACAAAACAGCAACTAAAATGCAAAAAGCAACAACTTGAAAGACTAAAGATGACGTAAAAGACACAACAAGGCAATAAGATGAAAAGAAAGCAAAAACACACCAGAAGACAAAAATGAAAAAGACAAAACGGTTTGCCTCGATTTCATGATTTAAAATTGTGTTTATTTTGAGTTAATGTTATGAAAATCGAATAAAAATGAGCCTGCTCTGAGCACATTCCATATGAAGAGAATGACAATGTAAACAAGGTAACATCCAACAAGTAAAATGTAATGATAAATCATCATTAAGGCATCAAGTGTTGATTATATTGATGATAATTTCTTATTGACCAGCTCTGTTCTTGTAATACTGTCGGGATCAGTCTGTTTTATTTTATGGCGTTTGTTCATGAATCTCTGCAACATCATGAATTAAAGAAGAAAGCTGCGGTGGATTGCTTTTCGTGCAGTAAAGGAGTTTCATTCATCACGGGTCTGTCTGTAAAACGCTCTACAGATTGATTTGATGCATTGCTGATAGAAGTGTCTCATTAGGGGTGTTACTAGGTTTTTTTTTAATCAGGCCTTTTTCTGGTAAGCACAAAAACCTTCATCTTTGTTCACCAATTTAGAAGGGACAGTGTATTATAGAGCAGTGGCATTCAATTTAAATAACAAGAGGTCCAGTGAGTTGATCCTCTCCAGGTCTGAACAATTACAGACGTATGTACAAATGGATTAACGTATGCTTTTGGCCGTGACACATGCCTTATGGCCACCATAAGTCAGGTGCCGAGCACTATGCATTCAACAGGTCTGTCCTGCAAAGGCAAATTGCACCAATTCAACATTGAGTACAAGCTGAGTTAAAAGTGGAACTGGACCTTGTGACATTTGGTTTATTTTTTGCTATTATTTTCCATTTCAAAGGCAATGAAATGTCCATTTAAGGCAAAACCAAAATTCAGCAAGTTTGTGAGTATTCTAAGTTAAGTTATCTTTATTGTCATATACATATATGCAGACATACATACATGAAATTTTTCCTCCACATTTGACCCATCCCCTGGGGGAGTGGTGGGCAACTGCTGCGCAGTGCCTGGGGAGCATTGGGGGTTAAGGGCCTTGCTCCAGGGCCCACAGTGGTTTTGACCCAGATCTCCTGCCGGTCCGCAGGATTTGAACTGGATTCAAACCAGTGTCACAGGCCCAGCTAGCCTCTTAAGTATAAAGTAAAACATAAAAATAGTAAATAAAATGTAACAAATTTAAATGAAAATGAGCAAAATAATTGTGAAAATTAAGAAAAATAAGCAGTACAGTCAAAAAAATGAGGAACGTATATAAGGAGATGACCCGACTCATGACGAAAATTAACCAAATTGGAATCAACTATGACATGGTTTATACGGGTTCCGGGTCCAGAACTGCAGTAACGGTTTATTTTAAATTGTAATAAATATCATTCTGATTAATATTTTTTTAAATTTGAAGTTTAATTACATTTTTTTAATTACCGTATTTTCCGGGTGATATGTCACTCCGGAATGTTAGTGGCACCAGCCAAAAAATGCGTAATGAAGAAGAAAAAAACATGTATAAGTCGCTCTGGAGGACAGGTCACATTTGTTCGGGGAACGCACTTCAAGCGCTTGGCCGGGCGGCTGCGCGCTTGACGCCAGAAGCGAGAGCTCGCGGCTCGCCTCCTTGCCCCATCGGGTAAGTGGGGGCGCTGGCACGTTTGGTGTTAAGCTAATGGCAGGTATAGTTATTACCGGTAATGTCTATATTTTAAATTGTCAGTAATACAGATGTGGCAGACGCAGGTACACAAGCCTAGAGCGACGTCTAGCGGCTGTCAATGTGACAAACACCCAATACTCAACATATTTGAATATATTCGTCACTCCGGTATATTTGTCGCTCCCCTAGCCAGACCATGAAACCGCGACATGTAATCCGGAAAATGTGGTAATTAATTTGAATATTATTTCATTTTTGCTTCTGACCAAAAATGTTTAACAGATGTCCTGCAGTAATGTTGGGTGTCCCGTCCACAGGACTCTCCATTTTACATGAGTTACGAGATGGACCTGAAGGACAGCGCTCTGGGAGAGGGAAGCTTCTCCATCTGCAGACGGTGCACACACAAGAAAACGGGACAGAAATATGCAGTGAAGATCGTCAGCAAGAGGTATTCAGAGTTCACAGCCCACGCACTCAGACGTGTTTGTCAACAGTGACTGTGTGAGTTTAACTGGAGGTGATCCGTCCTCCTCCACATGGCACAGATTAGACAGGACACAGCAGTATCTCGAAACAAGGCCAAGCAAAACAATCTGGAAGCAGCAGTGTTAGGAAATAAGGTCTGAATTTAATCACAGCGCCTTTTTGTTCACATGATATTGAAAAGAGCCAGGTAGTAAATGGATCATTACTGTTACTGTGATTACATGTTTTATATTCTCATAACAAATTATTATAAAGTGATACTGAAATTATCTGTGGCGTGGAAAATACAGAACTGAATCTTTTAGGTTAAGGTGGGTGAATTTTGTGAATGTGACACCATGTTGGCAGGAAACAACAAAGCAGAAAAAAGCCAACCTCACAAAACCAACCACAGAGGGGCGAAATATTTTGTACTGACTGAACTACATGTTCATATATTACATGAACTACAACCCTATTTACTAGGGAGTTGCGCTCTTTGTGTTAAATGTAAACTTTCAAATGCAAATAATAACAGAAAGTAATGGTTTTCAAAACTTTTAAAGCCTGTGTTTATTTGAAAATCACACAAATACAACATGTCAGAGATGAAAATGAGGAATGTCATTGTTTTTTGAGGATTAAATTATCATTTTGAATCCAGTGACCATTTTTCATTTTTCAACAATGTTGTTCTCATGTTTACCGCTCTATTACATCAACTCTTCTTTTAACAACCCTCTATGGGAGGGTTAGCCATGCTAACCCTCCCATAGAGGGTTGTTATAGTCTCATACCATGGCCTAACCATAGTATGAGAATTGAGGAGGCCAATTGCTGTAATTTTGAAAGTGGAATGTTTTCCATTTCTTGTTTGATGTAGGATTTAGCTGCTCAGCAAGCACAAACAGATGAACATAAAAGGAAAATCATACCAACAGTAAAATATGGTGGTGGTATGTGATGGTCTGAGGCTGTTTTGCTGCTTCAGGACCTAGAAGACTTGCTGTGGTAAATGGAATCATTAATTTTGCTTCCTTCAAAAATTTCTGAAGGAGAATCTCCACCCATCTGTTGGTGACCTCAAGCTGAAGTACACTTGGGTTTTGCAGCAGGACAATGATCCAAAACACAGCAGCAAGTCAAGTCCACCTCTGAATGACTTAAGAAAAACAAAATGAAGACTTTGGAGTGTCCTAGTCAAAGTCCTGACCTGAATCCAATTAAGATACTATGGCATGACCTTAAAAAAGTGGTTCATGTTTGAAAACCCTCCAATGTGGCTGAATTACAACAATTCTGCAAAGATGAGTGGGACTAAATTCCTCCACAGCGTCTGTGAAAGACTCATTGCCAGTTATCGCAAGCACTTGATTGCAGTTGTTGCTACTAAGGGTCGACCAACCAGTTATTAGGTTTAGGGGACAATCACTTTTTCACACAGGGCCATGTAGGTTTGGATTTTTTTTCCCCTTAAATATCAAAACCTTCCTTTAAAAACTGCATTTTGTGTTTTCTTAAATCTCTTATTTAATTTTGTTTAATGATCTGAATTACTTGTGAGAAATATATAAAAATGTACAAAATCAGGAAGGGGGCAAACACTTTTTCACAGCACTGTATTTTACATTTCATAATGTGGCAGCCATATTCTGTAGATAACAGTTAATGACTGCCAGCACAGCATCTGGGCTATTTTTCTGGTTTTCTGGTTTCCTCTTTGCATGGTAAAGTGTCAACTCTCATTTGCGGATGCCGTAGTGTTGCTGAGCTCATGTGGTGATGTCTGCTACAGAATTGTGTCCATTTGTAGTGCAGTGTCATCTGAGGACCCAGAGATCATGCTTTTCATATCCAGTACTGCATTTCAGCCTTGTTCCATGTGCACAAAGGTAGTTTCATATGCTCTCAACCACTTAATGATGTTATGAAAATGAAACAAAATCCCTAAATTCTTTAGTTTTACTCTGAGAAACATTCTTCATAAATTGCACCACTATTTGTCAGTGTAGTATTTTATAGTGGTGAACCTAGACTCAGCCTCTCTGTGATGCTCTTCGTATACCCAGTCGTGTTAGTAACCTACCAGTGAACTCATTCATTATGAAATGTTCCATCAGTTTTTCCAGTCTTTTCTTACCATGAGCCAACTTTGCTGCACTGCTGGCATCAAATTCAAAATGGGCACATAATTTTCAAAAAACGGTGACATTTCCCCGTCTAACATTTTGATATGATCTCTTTGTGCTATTATCAATTAATTAATGAAAGGTTTGTCTCTGCTGCATATGACTGTGTTGTAGGTTATGACAGTTCTTTTGTTGTTTTTTGTGTAGGATGGAGGCACAGACTCAGCGGGAAATAGCAGCTCTAAAGCTCTGCGATGGGCACCCTAATATTGTCAAGTTACATGAAATTTACCACGACCAGGTAAGATTCAGGAGAGAGGTTAGGTTTTCTTTTTTGTATGACAGTCTGTGTGTAGTGTGTGAGGGCTGCAGCCTTATTAAGTCCTGGAAGTGGAACAGTGCAGATTAATGGGGATGCTGGAAGCCCTCAAGGTCCTTCTCTGTCTCTTCAGTTTTGCCCCATAAACACCATGCTGTGCGCTCAATATTTCAAACATATTTTTAAGCTGCAGCTGTACAAACACCTATTTTGTTCTGCTGAATAGAAAACAACCTGAACTGGGCATGCGTGTCTCAGATGTGGTTCACTTCAGTTACAGGGAATGTGTTATTGTGACGCAGGTTCATTAGTCCAGATCCTTGAAGCCCAGGAGGACCACTTTAGTTCTGATGAGCTCTGCGGGGTTATTCCTGTACCGCCGAGGCCTGTGACCCAGATCAAAGCAGCACCGCCTCACCACGCCTCAATCCAGACCTGTCATTGTTCCTCAGACTCGGCACTAATGAGAAGCTCTGCACTGCTGCCCAGACACATTATTCCCTCCCCCCGTTGTTCAGACCCTTTCACTGTTAGTCACTGCCACTGTATTTTCATCTCATCATTGGATTAAAAATGATGAAAGGACATAAACAACACATAAAATCCACATTATCCTTTTCACTCATCTACCTGAAGCAATAAAAATGATGTTATCACAATATCATACTATATTTCTTTCAGTTCAGTTCTTTCAGTTGTATTTGTATAGTGCCAATCGCAATCCAAGATTATCTCCTAGCTACTTCACAATTCAAAGTCAAAACCTCAATGGTGTATGGTATATGGTAATTAAATGTTTCCCACGTCCGCATACAAAGTTGCTGAATCAGTTTACTTCAAACTTTGATACTGATGCCTTTCATTTCTCATATGAACTTTTGGGAGAGGTGGTGCTGCTGTTGGGAACAAAGACGATTCTCCTATTCGGTTGCTAGATATATTTGTGGATGTCTTGTGATCAAATGCTGTTTAGTTTACGTATTTTATATGTTTGGCACTGTTTTTTTTATTTTTGTGTCTTTTAGGTAATTTCATCTTTTGGCATTTTTTATGCAATCTTTCTCATTTCATTCATTGTTTTTTTTTGTGTGTGTGTCTATTCCATTTTTGTGACATTTTTGCATCTTAGGACCAATAGTCAGACTTTAACTGTGAATAAAATAATGACTCTTATCTTGATAATTATTGATACTAAATGATATGAACAATGTTATAGTGACAATATTTTTCCTCAACTCCAGTTGCAAAAGCACTCTTCTCAATACTGTAAATATGTTATTTCAGATCATACCAAGGAGTAAAGATTGTAAATGGTTGTAAGATAGGTTGCTGTGTAAATGTGTAAGTATCCTATCCGTGTTTTTTTTTGCTGTAGCTCCATACATACTTGGTTCTGGAGCTGCTCGGTGGAGGGGAGCTGCTGGAGAGGATCCGCAGAAAGCAACACTTCAGCGAGACAGAAGCCAGCCGCATCATGCGCAAACTGGTGTCTGCCGTCAGTCACATGCACGACGTCGGGGTGGTGCACAGAGACCTTAAACCGGAGGTATTGGACATAGTACTCAGGGAGAACTGCTAGTAGCAAAGTAGAAAATCTTTTGTGTATGAGGATTGTCTGTGACTTTCTGGTAAATACAGACTCCCTGAATCATCAGCTTTCAAAAGAGAATTACTGTGTTTTACTGGAGTCCACATGATATGCTAGATTGTCATTCTGACTCTGCCAGTGGCTAGAAAACAAGATCAGAATTGTTGGGCCATACTAGGGTCAAAAGTACTTGGTCAGACAAATCTTGCAGTCCAATTTAGTCAGCTCTTAAGTGGACCAGGTCTTCTGTGCACAGAGAAATGATTGCTGTCTGTGTGTTGAATTGCTTTGCAGAACCTGCTCTTCACAGATGAGAGCGAGAACTCAGAGATAAAAATCATAGACTTTGGCTTTGCTCGCCTCAAACCACCAGACAATCAGCTCCTGAAGACTCCCTGCTTCACTTTGCAGTACGCTGCACCCGAGATCCTCAAATATGACGGCTACGACGAGTCCTGTGACCTGTGGAGTTTGGGGGTCATTCTGGTGAGTGGAAGTGGGACGACTTGTTCATGCTTGAGTTAAACCACAATGCAGGTGACTGGACTGAAGCAGAATCACTCTAAAGAGAAATATATCAGGCCACTACTGCTGCGTTTGGCCTAAAATCTTGTTTGAGTAGAATTTGCCCAAGAAAGTATCAGTGCTTGTTTTTCAGGTCTGGACAGCTAGTGCTGGGGCAGTAAAGGCAAAACTGTTCACACAGTAACATTTTTCGTGATAGTGAATTTTGATAATTAATGTAAAATTCTAATTTTATTCAAGTTTAGGGGCAAAGCCTTGGTCATGAGTGAAAGTTGGAGAAACCATATTTTTTTGTGGTTTGAATTTATTAGTAAAAGATGCAAAAAACTACAAAAAAATGTAAAAATACAATAATAACATGGACAGTACAAAAATATGAAAACAGTTCACAGCACAAAAATGACAAAAGATGCGTAAATGTGAAAGACAAAAAGGCAACGGCTTATAAAAATGACAAATGTCATAAAAAAACACAAGGTAAGAAAAAAACAAAAAAGGTTAAAAAATGTGGAAAAACAATAAAAATAGGAAAATGATGTAATAGATTCAGTTTTGTTCATTGATTGATGCTATTAATGACATTAAATCAATGAACACATCTGAGTTTTTATTATAGAGGCAAAAGTTAAAATGTTTATCATGATAAATCATCATTAAAGGTTAGGATATAAAATGCATATTTTACAATAATGGTGTACTTATCAATTCATCTCCCAGCTTTATGGAACACTAAAAATAAAATAGAAGTACAGTACATGTTTGTGTTTTCAGGCTCTTGCTCTGTTTGTTTTCAAAAATTAACTCCAGAACTTCTAACAATAAATTGATTGTGATTTTTATGGCTTTTGGAGAAAGTAGCCAGGGCGTATACAGTGTTTGCCAGTGTGTGGAGGAGGGAGCGGTGGAAGGATACAGCCAGTGTGATGGAAGGTTGGCATGTGATTGAACTCTCATTCGGACACAGAGCTGCGTCTCTAAGCCTGGAACATTGGCTGGCTTTCTGTGTGGATCGAATGGTCACTGTGAGGAAATGCATGTTTTGTACCTCCACCAAGGAGTGGCAGGTGGAGGTTGTGTTTTCACCGCTGTTTGTCTGTCTGTCAGTTTGTTAGTTAGCAACAATACGCAAAAATTAATGAACAGATTTTGATTAAATTTTCAGGAAATGTGTGAAATGGGACAAGGAGCAGATGATTAAATTTTGGTGGTGATCCGAATTATTTCAGTGCAGGGCCTTTTTTATATCCTGACCAATCAAAATCGCTGTGCGCTGGGCATTTCAGTGCTCAGTCTTCACCGCTCTATTGCCAACCAATCAAAATCGAGAAGGGGTGGTACATAACACTAACGTTCTCTGCACCATGACCGAGGAGACACTGATAGACAACTTGGTTTACAATCTACCACTGAAGGAGCTCCATAATTTTATGGAGACAAACATCCAGAACATCATAACAGTTAGGGAAGAATAAGGTCTTTGATATTGGACGGAGCTTTATTTTTTTTGGGCTTTGTAAGTTAAGAGGAGGATTTTAAATTCTATTCTAAACTTTGCAGGTAGCCAATGAAGAGAAGCCAGTACTGGAGAAATATGATCTCCCTTTCTTATTCCAGTTACGACTCGTGCCGCAGCATGTTGGATCAACTGGAGATTTTTTTCTATGTTTATTTGGACATCCTGCCAGTAGTGAGTTACCATAATCCAACCTAGACGTGACAAATGCATGGACTAGTTTTTCTGCATCACGTTGGGACAGGATATTTCTAATTTTGGCTAAATTATAGAGATGAATGAAGGCTGCTCTTGACATTTGTTTTATGTGAGAACTGAAGGATAAGTCCTGATCCACGGTCACCACCAGGTTCTTCACAACTGCACTGGATTCCACTGAAATGTTGTCTACATTCAGGACTCATTAGAGAGTGGGCTCCTTAGATTCCTTGGGCCTATTACAATAACTTAATTTTTATCTTTGTTCAGTAAGAGTCAGAAGTCATCCAGGCCTTTATGTCTGTGAGACAAGCATGGAGTTTTGTTGAATTAGTTTTAGGGTAGCCATAAGTTGTCAAGGTCTCAGCATTTTGTTTGGACCCTCTAATAAGTGATTGGATCATCCAAGTTCAAATCTTTGCTCCTTCCTTACGTTGTTATAACAATATTCTGACTGTCTGCTACACTGGGCTTTGACAAGTTTGTGTCACAGCTCCACTCACCTACAGTCAGAGTTGGACGTTCTCAGCTTGTATTTATTTTTGCATTTTCAAACTTTGCATATTTCTTTGTTGTAAAGAAGTTACACTATTAACACCATAAAAAACTTTTTTTATTCAATGCTCGATGAAGCTTTACCAAGTCAGTACGCCAGCATTAGCACCATAAACTCCCTGACCAGTTGTGCTTCCACAGGTCTGCCTCTTTTGAATGCATACAGTCACTTCTGGTAGCCAGGCAGTCACAACCTGCTTGGTCTCCAAACGGTGGTTCAGAAACCAATGGGTGAAGTCACAGTTAAACTGTCACTAATAAATACTGCCAATGGGACGTATTGATCTCAACATGTTCTTTCAGCTCCCGTTCGCTTTTCTTCTTTAAGTCAGCCTTGCTTAACTTCCTGAAAGTTCACACTATCCAAACTGGTTTCAAATTGAACTGAAGCATCCTTCACTATGATCTGCCAAGACCACTTCTGGTCAGACCAAATACTGCACCGTGGTTGGGGGAGGTTTCACACCTGCAATTTGAAAAGTCAGGAAGGCAGGACCAAATGATGTTGGTGTCAAAGTACCCTAAATATCACATGCTGAACCTGTAACCCTTAAACCAGAGTGTTAAAAATATGCAGTTAATAGGTAATCAGGTTAAAATTTACTGTGGATACTTGGAAAGAACTACACCCCACATTTAAATAGAACTTTTAATTCTGCGCCTTTGATGCATGTTGCACTCAGGAATCAGACTTAATAAAAGATCACTGATTAGGCCTCTTCAGGGACATCCATATTTGTGACTGCACTTAAGCAGGAGTTCATATGCCTACTTTACACTCTAACTTTCTGCAGTGCCCCAGGAAAATGACCTGATTTTATATATAAACCCTTTTCAAAACCCACAGTTCCAAGCTACTGTTAAGTGAAGCAGTTTTTAAATGTTTCAAAAATGTCGAATATTTAATCATGATCACTATACAGGGTGGATTCATTGATACTGGCATTTTAAGGATGGACTGCTGGAGTCTATTCTGATGAAGCAATCAGCTGCCATTACGTGTTTTTCTGTATTTTTTGGTGTATGTACAGTAGAGCTGGGTGATGAGGCCAAAAAAGTTCTTTAGGATAAAACTTTTTATATCAGTGAATGTCAGTAATTATCACGATAAATGTAAAATCATTATTACCTCTGCCGAGGAGTTTATGTATTCATGTTTGTTTGTCTGTTAGCAGGATTATGCAAAAAGTTGACAGATGTTGATGAAATTTTCACCAGCGATGGCCCTTGGGCCAAGGATGAACCCATTAGATACTGGAGGTGATACGGGTCAGGATGGTGATTATGGACCAATTTTTCACTTTCTTTAACATTGTGAGATAGCGCCATTCATAAAATTCCATTCATCAGGGTTAAAAGACAAAATAAATGTAAAATATGAAAGCGTAAAAGACAAATATGTAAAACACTAACCATTTAAAAGATGCAAAAGGACATTAATGTTGTAAATGTGTAAGACACTAAAAGACAATGACAGCATGAAACATACAAGACAAAAATTATGTTGAGGTCATAATTATTAGCCCCCCTATGAAAAGGTGTTTGTTTTTTTTTTTTCAGATTTTTTTTGGCAGTTGCTGTTTAAGATGATGAAGGATTTAAAATGATTTTTTTTAACAGCATGGTAGTCTCATTTAGAAACAGTAAGTTATTTTTATTTCCAAACACAAACAAAAGTATTTTAAACCAAATCAAAATTTATTTGAGCACTTTTCATAGATAAAAGCAGCACAGAGTGCCTTACATATTAAAAACACACATATACATTCCATATATTTACATATTGAACACACACACCCTC
>JAQQAE010008116.1:0-15420 GCA_029823295.1 Pseudamia nigra | reverse complement strand
TTGTTTCTGTTTTTAATCCTTTTATTGTCTTGGTTTTATGTCTGACCTGTGTGTTGTCTTTTTATGTCTATTGAGTGCACAGCACTTTTGTCAGCCATGTTGTTGTTTTTAAAGTGCTCTATAAATAAAGATGGTATGGTATGGTAAAAATGGACAAAATAATCAAGGCAATAAACAAATGTACAAAAAATAGCAAAAAAAAAACAAATGAAACAGAACAGAAAAAAATTTTAAAAAATCAAATAAACTGTAAATTGAGCTGCAAAACAAGTTTTAAAAAGCAAAAAAAGCACCAACTCTAACTTCAGCATGTGAAAATATATTCACCTACAAGAATGGCAAGAGAAAGAGAACATATCTGAGTAAATAAATGTAGAAGTTGCACAAAGCTTGAATTATTGTCATTTATTTTTCACAAACAGTTGTTGTAATCCTCGTCTGGGCGTGTACTAAACTGACATTGCCAAACTTATCACTTTTTTCTTCCTCTTAGAATACAGAAACATACAAAACAAAAACACTCGAAAAACACAGTTCTGTTCACATTTCTGCACACAAGGCACATATTTGAACATTATTTACATACATAATTCTAAAGGGACAGGGGCTAAATTTCACGTGAAACACTGTTGGGCAGGCTGCATGTGTTGGTTCAGTGGTTTGGTGCCTGCTGATGTCGACGAGCGTGATTGAGTCATCTCCAGCTTTGACTCAGCATGTGGCTAAAAGCAGCCACAGCTATTTCCAACACAGCTCATAATACTCGGCCTCTCAGTTCCTTGTTTTGATCACCTCTTGCTAAGTGCTGATAAAGGTAACAAATTTGAAGCAAAAAAAAAGGTCCCCGAAATCATTATAGCCCACATTTTATCCCACATTTCTGTATTTGACAATGATTTCTTTTAAAGATACTCTTTCATGTGTATACGGTCATACAGAGGCAGAGTGCAGTAACATCAAATCTGGTCAAAACTGAGTCAGACATTGTGAAGTCTGATTTATTTTACATAGGCCATTTCAGAGTAATTTAGGTTCAGTCACCCTGGATCGCTGTACAGTATGTCAGTGTGAATGAGGCACAACACAAGAAGAGCAGCTACCAATGCGGAAGTAACTTTACGTTGTAATCCCACCGCTTGGCCACTGGGGAACCGATCGTCTGGCTCCAAGAAGCTTTTTTTCCCATAGAGATACATGTGACTTCTATCTGAAAAAACTAAGCGAATAAATTTTTTCATAGGTCATCATGGTCTCGACCGTTTAATTTGGACCCTCTAATAAATAATGTGATGGTCCATCTTTAAGTTTTTGCTTCATTATTAAGATATTACAACAAATAATCCAATAAATCACTGCCGTGCTGGGGTCTGACTGACATGTCGGTATAGTAGCAGCTCGCTAGAGAAGCCAATTCGGACCTCCATATCTTCTATTTATTCAATATGGACATAGTCATACATGACATACTCTCAACTGCAGCTGTGGGTAAGTGTTTACACTAACAACACTGTGATAAGACTTTGTTTGGCACTGCGTGGTGAAGTTTTACTGCATCAGTAAGTGAACAGCTAATATTGGCTTCCCATGAGTCCACTGGCATGAACGCATTGTAAGCCCCACTGCCGTTTGTCCAAATATGGTTATATCTTGTTTTTGGCTGCGATATGCTGTTCAGGAAGTGACAACCAGATTGGCCTCAAAAGAACCCTTCAGAAAGTAATGGGTTATGTCACGGTCACTTTATCCACTAATATATACAGTCTATGATCACTATGCTGCAGAACTGGACAGTTTACCATTATGGTCCTGACGTGTGGATGCTGATCGCAGTCTGGTCCCATGTTTGTCTGTGTCGTCCACTGTCTCTGTTTTTCGTTGTTGCATCTCAGCTCTTTTTTATTTTGTCTCTCCTCTGTCCACTAAACCCAACCAGCTGAAGCAGATGGCCACCCACCATGAGCCCTGGTTCTGCTGGAGGGTTTTCTCTTCAGTTAAAGGAAGGAATGGGCTGAAAATAAACAAAAGGGGAACCAACAAAATGAACAGAAAATTAACAAAAAAATTAACAAAATAATAACAAAATAACAAGAAAATTAACAAAATATGATGCAGAATGAAGACAAAATTACCAAAATAATTTAAAAAAATTTAAAAAATTAGTCACAAAGTGGAGGAAAATGAACAAAGTTAAATGAAATAATAACAGGAACATAGAAAAATGGCCCCCAGCAAAGCAAAATGAACAATCTAATGAAGAACATTAATAAAAAGTGAGCCCCAAAATAAACAAAATGAATACAAAAAACAAGAATGAAAAAAGATCAGCAAACGTAGAGAAGTGAAATGAGTAAAAATGAACAGTGGACAAAAAATGAACAAGATAAGCAGGAACACAAGCAAGAACAAACACAATCACAAGCAAAATGAATAATAAAAGGAAAAAAATAACAGAATGAAGAAAATGGAAGTAAAATTTACAAAAAAAATGGAATGAAGCAATCAAGAAAATGAACAAAAGTGAACAATATAAGTGAAAAAAATGAACTTTTAAAGCAAAATTAACAAAAATGAACTTAACATTCCTGAAATCAAAGTAATAAAAAAATTACACAAACAAAAAAGAACTCAATTCAATTTAATCTGTATAGTGCCAATCATAATCAACGATCATCTATAGGCATTTCAGCAAAATGAAGAAAAAATTCATGGAAAATGAGAATTATAATGAAAAAAAATTATATATATAACATATATACTGCACTTTGCCTGTGTTGGATCATATCTTCTTCAGTAAACATTTTGGGACATTTCACATCCTGTAAAGAAAACCAGGTAACACTCAATCAGCCTTTTAATGCTGAAAATGAGCCATAAAACACATTAAATGTTGTGTTTTTGACATGATCCATGCAACAGACGTGTAGTGCTTGTCATTATATAAAAATATGAGGTGCATCATTATAACGTCACATTAGTTAGCAATCTTCATTCATTCTTACAAAAGTGAGTAAGTTCCTGTGCTTTGCTTTTGTTTACCAGGTGTTTTTGACTGAAAAAAATCAAGAACACCACCAATGTGACCAATAAAAATATAATATTAAAACTACATGTACTGTATAATAAGACGCAAAGTGAATAAAAATTAATAAATTCAGAAGTTAAATGAACAAAATTAAAAGCACAAGGTAGGAAATTAATAAAATGAACAATATAAGAAAGAAAATGAAGTATGATAATCAAAATAATCAGGAAAAATTACAAAATCAGCAAAAATAAACCAAAAAACAAAGTAAATGAACAAAATATCAAGCAAGTTTACAAAAAACAAACAAAAATAATCAAGGAAATGAACAAAATAGGTAGAAAATTGATAAAAATAACATGACAAATGATCAAAAATGAAAAAAAAAGTCCCAAAAAATTGAAAAGAAAATAATTTAGGCAATTCACAAGCAGAATCAACAAAAATAACAACACAATGAGGGAAATAATCAAAAATAAACAGCATAGCAAAATAAAAGATGTAAAAAAACTAACAAAATAATCAAGGAAATGAGCAAAAGTCAAAACAAAGTGAAGAAAAATAAGGAAAACGATCTGTGAAATTTACAAAAATGAGGGTACAAATGAGGAAAATCAACATGAACAAAAGGAACAACAAAACGTACAAAATAAGGAAAATTAGCAAAAATGAAAATGCAAAATGAACAAAATTATCAATGAAATTATAAAAAAATGAACAAAATAAGAAGTTGAACAACTAAATATGAACAAAACTGGTCCAAACGATTAAAGTTGAGCAAAAACAAAAAGATAATGAGAACCAATATGAAAAAAATAAACAAAATCAGGAAAAATGAACAAAAACAAAATATCAACAAAATGTACAAGAAAACAAAGTAAGTAATCAATGAACAAACATGAACAAAATAAAGAGCAAATGATCAAAACAAGCTGTAGAATGAATAAAAATCTTCATTTGCTCCATGTCCACACGGCAGCTGCATTAGTATTCCTCAGATATGGCATCAGACAGGATGTTGGTGCTGGGGCTGGTGGTGAGGTGGGGGTCGGTGGGTCCACTCAGGACAGGCGGGGTGGGCGTGGTCGTGGACGCCTGCTGAGAATGCTGCAGCTTCTTCCTGTTCATCTTCCTCTCTTTGGCGCGTCTGTTCTGAAACCAGATCTTCACCTGAAACGATCAAACACCAGCATAAGTCAGTGAATCCCTCCCTTCTGAATGTGACCAAAATCAGACTTTCACATGCATGCACGTAGTCAAGAACCCAATGAAACAAATGAGGCCAAAAATATTATACTTCGTTATTTATTCGATTGAGGAAAATTATCTCATGTTGCAATTCTGTTAGTGGCATAAACCCTATTCTATTCTATTCAATTCTATTTGTATAGCGCCAATCATAATCACTGATTGTCTCTAGGCGCTTCACCCTGGCTTCTGGTAACTGCTGTTCTTCGACTGGGACAAATTTTAGCCCATTCCTTCAAACTTCATTTCTTTCATGTTGGTGGGGTTTCCTCACATGACCTGCTCACTTCACGTCCAACCAGAACATCCACTTGGTTTACAGTCAGATTTTCGACTTGGTCATTCCAAAACATTATACCCCTTGTCACACTAGAGGTGGAATGAGCCGGAATGCTGTCGGAATGAAATGTCTTTTTACATTCCCTGATATTTGGAGTGCATTCTAAAAATTCTGACTGCAATCTGAGTGTATTTCAAATATGTGCAAAGTGGAGAGAATTATTGAACGGCATTTGAAGTGTAATCTAAACATTCTTACAACATTCTAACAGCATTCAAAACCTTCTTATTGTATTTGAGGGAGAAGCAAAACGGCAAACAACTTCAAATCCTGCCAGAATGTCCCAAAACTGCCATGAATGAGCCAGAAAGTACCTTCCGACCAGCAATCGAACCGCTCTCATACAGCATTCTCAATATTCTGACTGCATTCTAACAACATTCTCAATATTCTGACTGTTTTCCAACTACATTCGAGCTGTATTCCAGAGCTAATACACCCAAAATATGTAAGAATAATTAGAGGTTAGAAGCACTCTAAGTATTCCAGTGGCATTCTTGCAAATTCCTGAATTTAGCATGATTTTCTTCAGTCTGGCTGGTTCTGCTTAATTCTTGCTGGTTCTGAATAAATGTGACGGGGGCTTTAATAATTACTTGCTGCGTGATCAATATTCTCTAGAGATTCATTTTCTAGATACATCCTGACATACCATCTTGGGGTTTTATTCATGGGTGAGGGAAGGATGGAGCGAGAGACTGACAGGTGGATCGATGCGGTATCTGCCGTGATGCGGACTCTGCATCGGTCCATCGCAGTGAAGAAGGAGCTAAGCCAAAAGACAAAGCTTTTGATTTACTGGTCGATCTACATTCTGGGGCTCAGAGTAGAGCCACTGCTCCTCTACCTCGAGAAGAGCTGGATGAGGTGGCTTGGGCATCTGGTTCGGATGCCTTCTGGACACCTCTCTGGGGAAGTGTTCTGGGCTTGCCCCACTGGGAGGAGGCCCCGGGGAAGACCCAGGACATGCAGGAGGGACTATGTCTCTCGGCTGGCCTGGCAACACTTCAGAATCCCCCCAGAAAAGCTGGATGAAGTAGCCGATGAGAGGGAAGTCTGGGCTTCCCTGCTCATGCTGATGCCCCCATGACCCGACCTCCGGGACAAGCAGTAGAAGATGGATGGCTGGACACGTCATGACACTTTCCTTTAGAATGCACTGGTATAATCCAAAACTCACTGTCCAGGCCCAAACCATGAGGTCATCACCAATTTCACAGTTGAAATAAGGTTTGTATGTTGGAATGCAGTGTAAATGTGTAAACAAGGTCAGAACTGCCACCATTTAATCTAAAACACCTATCAATAAACAGGGGAATTCCCAAATGCAACATAACTTCTCAACCACAATAAATATTACAAGCTTCATGATTGAACTCACCAGTGCAGAGGAAACATGACAATAAACTTCATTCTGTTGCTCTATAGATGTATCCCATGAGAAAAGCA
Source organism: Pseudamia nigra (assembly GCA_029823295.1). Lineage (NCBI taxonomy): Eukaryota > Metazoa > Chordata > Actinopteri > Kurtiformes > Apogonidae > Pseudamia > Pseudamia nigra. The sequence goes on along the minus strand of JAQQAE010008116.1, from coordinate 9,361 downwards.
ACAGCAGAGCACTGCTGTATTGTAATACACTGCCTGGCTAAAAAAAGTCACACACTAATATTTTGTTGGACTGCCTTGAGCTTTGATTATGACACATTTGCTGCGGCATTAATTCAATAAGCTTCTGCAATGTCTCAACATTTATTTATGTCCAGAGTTACATTCATTTTTTGCCAAGATCTTGAGTTGATGATGGGAGAGTTGGACAACTGTGCAAAGTCTTCTCCAGCACATCCCAAAGATTCTTAGTGGCGTTAAGGTCTGGACTGTGTGGAGGCCAATCCATGTGGAAAATGATGTCTCATGCTCCCTGAACAACTCTTTAACAATTTCAGCCTGATGAATGGAACAGTAGACACTAGGCATGATGGGTGCATCACTTCATTTGCCTCTCTTCTTACCCTGATGCGCCCATCACTCTGGAACAGGGTAATTCTGGACTCAGACCACATGACCTTCTTCCATTGCTCCAGAGGTCAATCTTTATGCTCCCTAGCAAACTTTTCCTATTAGCCTCGCTGATGAGTGGTTTTCTTAAGGCTACACAGCTATTTAGTGCCAATCTTTTGAGCTGCCTTTGCATTGTGTGTGTGGTAATGCCTTTACTTTCACTATTAAACATAGTCCTGAGTTCTACTATTGTTTTTTTTTTTACAATTTGATTTCACCACACATTTAGGTGATTACCGGTCATGATCATTCAAGATATTTTTTCAACCACATTTTTTCTTCGAAGATGATAATTTGCCACTATCCTTATATCACTTGTTACCAGCTGAAACATAGTCACCCATGCAGAAATTATCCAAAGGGAGGCTCCTCGTTTTGGGTAATTAGTTAAATCCAGTTGGTGACCTTTTTTTTGGCCAGGCAGTGTACGTTCCAGAGCCGTTGAGCTCTCATCATGTCTGGTGGGGTTAGTTCTCTACACCCTGAGAGCCCGGCAGAGTGGAAGCTACATGACTCACTACTCCCTCTAGTGGTCACAGTGTTTTGAGGGGCTGTCAAAATGGGCAAACTGGTGCATTTCTCTGTAACAGAATGCAATCACATCTTGGGCACATTATTTAGAAGTTCTTTTTCATAAATATTCTAATGATAATTTTAAGTTACCTTCGAATACAACATATAGCTTCTGTTGTGTTAAGTATCTTATACGTACAGTATTTTTTGATATTGATAATTATCAAGATAATAGTCAAAATCATTATTTTACTGATTATTTGGGCTGATTTTTGATAGAAAAATGGTGAAATTTGAAGAAACCAGACTTAATGATATGTACTATATGAAAATAAATGATGAAACTGACATACAGTACAACGATCAAAATGACAAATATGAAATAAAAAGGCACAAAAAATGAAAATGATAAAGGCTACTTAAAAACTATAGAAAAAACAAACAAAAATGTTGAGGATGACATTTCATGATTTTTATTTATTGGGACCACTTCATTTAAATAGACTCTTATTTTTACTCCATGCCACAACTATCTGCACTGAGCTGTGAGAATAATGGGCATAATGAGATGGAAGAAAAAAATACAGCAATAAAAATAATCAGAAAGTGAGGGTTTCATCACTCATCCATTAAAACTACTTTGTTTGACCACAAGTGATATTGTTGATGTTTCCGTAGAAAGGGTTTATGCATACAGAATTGTTTAGAACTCACCACTTATCCTGAAAAATATCAATATGTCGACACGAAAACAACTGCACAAAAAATAACCTGACCAGAGCATGGATAATGGATACATGATGCTCTCCTCTTCCTCTTAAGAAGATCTGGCAGCAAAACACTCACCATGACACAGGGTTTGAGATTCAGGCAAAGTGTGATAGTACAATAGCAGCAAGTGAAGTGCACAAATTCAGTTGGACGCGTTTACTCTTGTTGCGCAATCATCTAAAACTTTATGAGGTACTTCATTGGCAAGGGTAAAGTTAACCTTTGACTTCTTGGATTTAAATGTCGCCACATTATATTTGTAGGAGCCAAAATGTACTCTGCTGATAAAATACAACATTGGTTTCATGAGTAAATTGATGCAGTTCCTCATCTGACACACACACACGCACACACACACCTAACTGGATGCGAAGCCTTATTGACCTTCGTGATATCTAAGGGGAACCACAGAGACAAGAATAAGAAGAAAAAGGAAGAAGAAGCGCAAAGGATGTGTCTCTATAACTTTAGTCAGGTCTGTCTGGGTCTTACTCCAGGCCTGTAGCATTAAGAGCATCAGTTGACAGGCAGGATTAAGGTGACTGTGGAGAATAAAATGCAGACTTCTCATGTAATTTCTTTGCTAAAGTGGACAAAAGGAACTTGTGGTAGATTCCTGATATGCACACCAAGTTTCATAAAGACTGATGCATCTATTCATGAGTTCTACATGCACAGTGACAGACACCCTGCCTTCAGCGCACTGGATAACAAGAACTGTTTGCAAGTGTATGCATGTTACTGTATGTATTTTGCATATTTAGAAGAATGACATTTTGGTTTATTTATGTATTTGAAACAGAGTCATATTTGTTTGCAAACTGTACAGTATATAGTTTATTTGCTTTTATTTCCTAGATTTTTACCAAATTTTAAGACATTCTGTCAAGCTGTAAATACCGTAAGCGATTACTACACTTAGACTCTGAATGATATACAACAACACAAATAAAGACATGCAGTTTCACATCCAGGGTGAACCTGGACCCTTTAGTCTCTGTTGAGGAGACAGGACACAGGTGACACTGGAGATTAACTAGTGCTGTAATGACAGACTGGAAATGTGTGATGCATCAGAATTAGTGTTTGTGGGTAAAAAGCATGGCCGTAGCACTTTCCAAAATAATTGGTGAATTAATTATTTTTCAGCAATTCAAATGTAAAATTGGCACTTTTAACTATTCAACTTTATGATGCTAACTGCTAAAATATGTTGGACAAACAAAGTAACTATGCGAGAGTAGGACAACCCAAAAGAAATCTTCAGTCGAGAGCAAGTGTCGGCAACCTTCACAATCTAAAGAGCTGTTTTTAGAGAGAAAGTAAAAATATGTATGTTGAGAGCCACGAAAATATTTTAACTTTGTGATTTTTTTCCCCCTCTAAATTTAAGGGTTAATTCACAATGGCAGCATACCTTTACTCTAGTGAATAGTGAGCAGTGGTGCATCAACATAGTGTGGGCTTTCTGCTACACATATTAATGTTACACATATTAAAGTGACACACATACCACAGGGATCAAACACCTGAGAGGAAATGTAAGGACATGATTGAATTTCCTGTTCTCAGATACCATGAGTTAACTATAGTAAGGACCTACAAATGGTCAACCTTACACAGATGCTGTGGATGTGTCAAAGAGCTTAAGGCAGACACTTCTGCTTTCTACTTATAAAGGTGTTAACCATGACACAAAAAGAACCACTGTTTGGCACAAATACTTTGCACGTCAACTATTAAATGAAAATCAATAGTTTCACAAAGCTTAATATTACAATGAAGTATCTCAGTATGTCCTTAGGCGTCTCTGCGGCGGCGACTTCACCTGTCTCTCGGAGAGGTTCAGGGCCATGGACAGCTCTGTCTTCCTCCTCATGGTGATGTAGCGGTTGTACTGAAACTCTTTCTCCAGCTCCAGTCGCTGGTGGTCGGTGTACACCACCCGGTACTTGTCTTTAGTGCGAGTCTTTCCTGCTGAATTACAAAAAAAAACCCCAAAACAAAGCACTGAGTTATCATGGATTCATATAAATGTGGCTGATTCTTTTGGGAAGGACTGCTCCTCTGGGATGAGTCAAATGTGGAAAACAAATTTTATGTATATGCATGTATGGCAATAAAGATAGTTAAATGCATGAATTTTGAGGAAAGTAATAAGGATATTTAGGAGAAGGGCTTCTATGAATATCATCAGTTTGATGCAGATCCAAGAAAAAGCCAGGATTTTGCGGATTCTAATATGTTTTTTTCATTTGTTGTACAGTAACAAATAGAGCCAGAGACTTGAATCTACCACCAAAACTGAGATAATGGGGATTGAATGAACAGTTGTGGAGCATCTATGATATTTTTAAATGTATATTCAGTCAAATATGGAGGTCTATGCTCTACTAAGTGCCATTCTAGTTTGACTTGTAAATTGTTGTCTTTGTCTTTTATGTCACTTTTATCTTATTGCATCTTTTACAAATATAATACAACCACAAAAAATCATCTGGTTTCATCATCTTTCACTCAAACCCCAAACTCTGGCTTTAAACTTGAATAAATAATGATTTGACATTTACAGAGATAATTACCCTGACTGATAAGAGGATTATTATTGTGAGAACATTTTTGACTGAATCACCCAGCTCTCTAGCTTCCTGAGTGACGACTAATTTGAAGACGTCTAGTGCCACGTTCAAGTTCAGGCGCCACTTAAAGCCTCATCAGCTCTATCAATCACGTTAAGTCCAGCTAATGTAAAGCCTGGGCACTCCATTGCATCAGTACGTCTCCTTATCACTGTGAGTGATGTTTACACAGGCAGCTATTCATTGACACATGTCCACACACGCACTTGGGAAAAGAACGTGAGTCAGTAGTATTGATCTGAAATCCTGACCATTTGACGGCACTGACTTCAGCCGAGACACATAAAAACACACAGGATTGAGTTGTACGGATTTCCTGCAGTGTGTGTTTGTGTGTGTTATCTGGCCGGCGTGTCACCCCTTGTGCCCCCTCCCAGTGGACAGACAGGGTGGGGAGCGTCACTTCTGCAGACGCTGCGGCCTCCACTGTTAGCTTTTGCATCGACATCTCACACTTCGCGGAAGGGAGAGGCAGCAGGCTTGATGAATGTGTGTGCAGCTTGTCACAACTCTGTGTGCACACGTTGAAATGGCTCAATGTGAAAATACGTCATCTCTACACCTACTAAACTCCAAAAACTGGAAATGATTATGATATTGTCAAAAATGTTCAGACCAGTCGATACTGACAATTATCATGATGAACACCAAATTACAGTTTTGTTCAGGAAATTATAGTTTTGGTTGTGAGTGAAAGATAAAGAAAACAGATGATTATTTGTAGTTTATCTGGAAAAGATGCAACAAAACAAAAACAATGATGTAAATAAAAGATGTAAAAGGACAAAAATGAGATGGAAGCCACAAAAATCAATCCATCTATCCAACCATCCATCCATTCATCCAACCATCCAAAATGTAGGGTTGGGATATGGGTCTTTTTCATCCAATCATCAATTTGTTAATTATTCTGTTCATTTTGTTGATTACTTTATCAACATTGTCATTCTTACATGTCTTACAGCCCCCATTTCTGAAGAGGTTGAGCCAGCTGTGTAAAATGTAAAAAACACACATAATGTGATGAAATACCACATTTAATTTAAAATGCCACAAAAATAACATACCAAATATAGAAAGTGAGACAATTCAGTCTCTTCTGAAAATCCCATCCCAATTTTGTAAAAAAGACTAGAGAAGCTGTAAAATGCTTAAAAACACACCTGGTGAAACATTTCACAGTTAATTAGGTTAACTGGAAACAGGTTCATAACATGACTGACTATACACAGCATCCCAGAGAAGCTGAGAGTTACTCTCTATGAAAAACTGAACAGGCAAATGAGTGTGACTCTGCAAAAAATGGGGATTTTCATATCCTACAGTTCATAACATCATTAAAAATTCAGACAGTCTGAAGAAACTTCTGCACACAAGAGACAAGGCTGAAAACCAACACGGAATGAGCAGGATCCTGAGCCCTCAGGTGGCACGGCATTAAAAACAGACATAATTCTCTAGTGGACATCACTGTACGGGCTGAGGAACACTTCCAAAAAGCACTGTCCATAAACATAGTTTGTCTGCATCCAAAATGACCGACGAAAGGAGGAAACCTTAAACTAGATCTGGAAACGCCACCACCTTCTCTGGCTCTGAGCTCATTTAAGATGGATTGAGGCAAAAATGGAACTCTGTCCTGTGGTCTGATGAGTCAAATTTTGAAAATCATGGACAATGAGTCCTCCTGGGTACAGAGGAGAGGGACCACCTGGCTTGCTATCAACACTCTCATCTGTGATGGTATAGGGGTGCGTTAGTGCATATGGCATGATTAACCTGCACATTTATGAAAACAATATTAACTCTGAACAATATCTACAGGTTTTGGAGCAACGTATGCAGCCAAGTGGATGTCTTTTTCCGAGTTGGCTTTATTTATTTCATCCAGACAAAACACATTCTGCTCATATTCCAGCAGCATGACTCCTGTAGTGAAAGAGTCCCAGTGCTAAACTGACCTGATGACATCCTGACTTGACACCTACTGGAAATGTTTGCTGAATTATGAAATAATATTGTCGTCAACACCACCTGAAAAAAACCAAAATGTATCTAAGACAAGACCAAATCAAGACCAAGACCAGCATACATGCATGAAAGCAGTGTTTCACATATTACAGCTTGTGGTGAGAGGATTCAGGTTGGCAGAGCGTAGGTGAACGAGGCAGCCTGTAAAAAGCTACATTGGGGAACGGCAATTTCTTTCAAATCACAGTAATGATGAAAACCAAAAAATATGAAAATGAACCAGAAATTTAGTGACATAAAATTCTGAGTCTTCTTAATTTTGAACCAAGGTGAGATTGAGTAAAAATGCACAACAGACGCAATACGATCAAGACGGGTTCAGGGGATGTGAAATATGACTAAGGAGACCTTGAACTGTTGAGCAAATTCCCACAGCAGGCAAAAATGAGAAAATATCACACATTGAAAATTACAGCTACTGGTCTCCTCAGTTCCCATACACAAACTGTTGTTAAAATAGAGGGGATGCAGCAGACCCTGATACAACTTTTTGGAAAAACTCTGCTGGCATAAAATTCAAAATAAACAAGGGAAAAAAACAATGAAATTTCTCAGTTTGAATATTTGACATGTTGTCTTTGTGCTAGTTAATGTTTGCAAATTATCACATTGTGATGTATTTTACACAGTGGCTCAGTTTTTTTTTAAAGAGAAAGTATAAATGGTATAATAAGCGGGTTTGTCTTAAGTAAAAACGGAATCCCACTGAGAGTCTTGATCTGGAAAGTGTTTGGGGAAAAATGAAGAGCTGGGTTTTTCCTTCTATGTTGGATAAAATTCACCTCCCACCTGTTCCAGGGGGTCTGAGGGGTTCCAGCGTTCTCCTCTTGGAGCTGTAGGGGTCCTGGCCAGGGACCAGGCCATAGGTGCTTAAAGACCCTCCACCTCCGCTCAGCTCCGGGGCCGTGAAGCACACCTGTCCGCCGCTGGGGTTCGACGCCGGGAAGCTGTACGGATACTCCTCCCGGGACGCGTACACGGGGTTCCACGCGCTGGTGGAGCAGGGGTCCGCGACGTGATGGTAGCCGGGGAACTCATACGAAGGCGGGATGTACGGAGAGCTGAGCGCCAGGGAGTGAGCCGGGGGTCTGGGGGGAGAGCTGGGGAACATCCCGGGGGGTTTTCTGACAGGTAGGAGACGCTCCGGTAAAGTCAGATCACCTGTCGCATGTTCGGCCTCAGGGTTTCTTCCCAGCGGGATGTGGAGCCGTCTTCACTCAGTCTAAGGTCCACACTCAGTGACCGGATACCTGAGGAGGAACGTTACACACCTTTATGGATTTACTGCCTCAAGTCCCAAAGTGCCATCATGACGTCACGCCTTCACCTGTCTGACGTGCACTGACCTCAGTTTACCTGCATGACATTTGTTGATATTGCGCTGTAAGAGCACAAACGCGCTGCAGTTTATACAGGTAGATGATATATCACAAAACCATGATTTATATAAAGAACTTTATCTAAATAATAACGTCTTTGTTTATTTTTTCTCCTTTTTGTTTATGTTGTTCCATTTTTATTTTTTGGTCTATTTTCTTAGCTTTTAACGCATTTTTGTTAACTGCGTTCATTTCCTAATTTTGTTAGTTTTTTTTTTTCTTTTTCTGCAAATTTTTGGGTGATTTTGTGGATTGTTTTGTTGATTCTTTTTGGTTACTTTGTTGACTTTTGATTTGTTCAGTTTTCCGTCTTATTGTTACTACTGGGATTTTTATGTTTTTTAATGTTAATTTTTATTCAGTTTTGACTTTGTTTTGTTTGTATATTCAATTTTTTTGATAATTTTGTTCATTTTTGCTCATTTGTGTTCATTTCCTTGTTTATTATAATGTTTTGACCATTTTTTGTCTCTCTTTCTTTCCTTTTTGCTAATTTTGAGTGATTTTGTGTATTATTTTAGATTATTATTTGATTTCTTTTCAGTTTTCTGTTTAAGGTTATTATTGGTGTTGTATTTTTGTTATTGTTTAGTTTATTTTCCTTAGTTATTTTGCTCATTTTTGTTTATTTTGTTGATTATTTTCTTCGTTTTTGCTTATTTGTGTTAAATTTTGTTATGGTGCTGTTGATTTGTGTAGTTATTTTTGCTCTTTTTTGCTCTTTCTTCATCTTTTAGTTTATTTTAATGTTATGTCATTTTCTGATTATTTTCGTCATTGTTTTGTTCATGTTTTGCTAATTTTGTGTGTCAATTGGCTCACTTTTTGTTATTTTCTTATTTATTTCCTTCAGTTTTTGTTAATGATTTTTCATTTTAATGGTTATTTTGCTCGTTTTTTGTTTACTTCTGTCCATATTTTGTTTATTTTTGTAAACTTAAATTTTTTTTGTTTTTTGTTCACTCTCTGTTAATTTTGTTGATGTATTCCTTTATTTGCTTGGTAACTTTTTATTTTTTGTATTGTCTATTCTATTTATCTTTGTTTTTCTCCATTTTGTTTACTTATTTGTTTGTTTTCATTGTTACGGTTCCTGATATTTTTGATTTTCACGCTTATTTTGTTCATTTTTGTTATTTTATTTATCTTTGATTATTTTGTTCATTTCTGTTGATTTTATTGCTTATATTTGTGGTTGCTTTGTTCAGTTTTGTTTATCTTTTTTGTTAATTAAAAAAAAAAAATTCTTGATCTTTTTCCCAGTTTTTGTTCATTGCTGTTCATTTTACTAATGGCTTTGCTCAGTTTTTAATTTGGTCAAGTTTTTTGTACAGTTTCACTGTTATTTCACAGATCTTATTCACTGTTGTTCATTTTATGTTTTTTTTGTTTAAAGTGTGTTGCACTTTTATTTTTTACATCATTTTGTTTTTGGTTTTTTTGGTTCATTTTTGTCATATTATTTTTTGTTTCTATTTGGTTGATTGTGTTTGTGTGTGTTTGTGTGTGTGTGTGTGTGTGTGTGTGTATATATATATATATATATATATGAACAAAAAAGTCAATTGAATAACTATA
>JAQQAE010008115.1:0-15420 GCA_029823295.1 Pseudamia nigra | reverse complement strand
GATTTGAGAGAACCTGCGCTGGGACTGAAAATGTCTAAATAATGCGCTCTTTTCACTAAAAATAGGTTTAAGCGATTCGTCGACTATGAAAAAATGACGTCGACGATTTTTCATAATCGACGCTGTCGACTAATCGTTGCAGCCCTACTAATGTGGCGGCGCTGTTTATAAAATACTGTGTATTGGGTGACGTAAATGAGAGCTGATTGGCACAGCATTTGTAGAGGGAAAATACAGCAAATGAAAATATCTGATTTAGCTTTATTTCGGGATAATGAATGGTACTATTTTACTTGTCTTTGTGGCGATTTATTATTATCATCATTTGTTTGTGCAAAAAGCACAAATACTGGTGTTGTTCCAGCATGGAAATCGTATTCGGGTCGAAAACACTGTGCGCTTCTTTTTCGCACGGAGAAGACTGACATAGAGAAGTTTACTTGCTTCTTGAAATGTACGTCACAACTTTCTACGAAAGCCTCCATAGACCAAAAAGTGCTATATTACAGACAGCTGGAGCGAATCAGGGCCGGTCAGCGTTCTCACCATCAGCGAACCGCACTGGAGTTTGGATGGAGGCGTAATGAACCGTACCGAGACTACCTCGAAAAGGTCTTGGTACTGTTCTTTAGTCCGGACCAAATCAAACTGGCCCCCTTTCAAACTAGCCCAAACGAACCGAACTTGCAGGCATTCCGGACTCTGGTCCGCTTTAAGCGGACTAAATGCCGTAGGTGTGAAAGCACCCTTAGATCCTTGTGTTGTACATTCAGCTGCTTCCCAATAGCACCCACTGATAAAATCACTGACATAATTACCACTTCATCTGTCAGTGGTCAGAACATTACAGCTGATCAGCATATTTTTTTTAATTTTTTTTTTTTTAAACCTTATTTTAACCAGATAAAAACCCATGGAGATCGAGATCTCATCTGCAAGGCTGACCTGGCCAAATATACAAGAGTGGTTACAAACAATATATTAAAATAAACAATGGTATAGAAATGCAACCACGTTTTCAGAAGCAGTGCTGGAGCTGTAGTAATAATTTCATTAAAAACACTTTTCACAGGGCTCTAAACATTCATAACCAATGGAAGTGACACGCCATATGATGCATCCAAGATCTTATGACTTATCCGTCCACGTTCATATCTTAATTTTGCCCAGAAAAATAATTTTTACTACCTGAAGAATTTTTGTTCATGTCTTTCCTTCAGCAGATAACATTTTTCTTTGAGGTCAAGGAAAAGGACTGTCATTTTTAAATGCTATTTGACCTCAACCCCAGAGTCAGAGCACAAGGATGGATAGTAGTGCATCAGTCTTCCTGTGCAGCACTGTTACCATGGCAACAGCCGAACAGCAAGCTCAAGTCTACAGGGTTGCTGAGGGTTATTTGTGCTCAACTTATCTAGCCTGTTGTAGGAAACACAGCTCACTTCATCACTGTAAAGGTCAACTGTCCTACCTGAGGCAGCGTCAGCATCCTCCTTTGTGCGAATCTTGTGGTCCTTGGTGATTTTGACCCTTTGGTGGGCCTCCACACATGTCTTACACAGCCATTCTCCACACTCCACACAAAAGGCTATTGTCCCTGCGTTGTCTTCACAACTTGTACATACCTTGAAAAGATGACAAAGGCGAGAAAGGTAATTATTGTTTTAAAACCAAAGCTATTTAGAGTTCCAATTCTGTGAAACGCAAGGGCTACTAGTAAAATGTTTTCTTTCTTAATTCAGTGGGTTTTGTTAAAATTAGGGGTATTAAAGTTCAGCAGTTCAAGAAATGCAAAAAGCAATATGATTACAATTCAGTGTTACATTTTTGTTGTATTTTTCGATGCCAAGCCAATTTCAAATATACAAAGCAGTATTATAACAAACTAGAATAGCACTCAGCAGAGAGCAGACCTCCACCAAGGCTCATGATGCACTCTGACAGATCTGGATCTGCACAAAAATCTGTCAATCAACTGCAACATACAGTTAAAAAAAAAAAAAAAAAGTCCGATTCAGTCACTCTCCATTATGGGCCAGTATCCACAGGGAGTGTTTTAGCTTCTGGCATCGCCCTGGACCTAAGTTTCTGAGTGCTACTGCTCGGCACTTGTTACCATGGTTACAGTCATTCAGACACATTTTTATTTATCTATTCATTTAACCTTTATTTAACCAGGTAAGTCAGTTGAGAACCAGTTCTCATTTTGACAAACTACTATGTTTAGCCCGCAAACTGATTTAACAGTTTTTCCAAGTAAGAATGTGGTTGTTTAAAACTTAAAATATGAGGTCAATTTATCCAGGTAAAGCTTAATTAGAGACTTTTTCCAATGATTTTGGACATGCACTCAGTCAGTGTCTGCCTCAACCATTGGCATGAAAGAACATCCGTTCAGTGAGCGCACAGAATGGTGCAGGGAAGGTGCAGCACGGAGAACAGCCTGAAAAGGTATGCTGTGAATTGAATGACATCCTTATACAGGGTACTTCTAAATTCTCTGTTTACAGGGACACTCACAAAGAATACAATATAAATCACATGAATGAATATGTGGTGTGCCAATGGCTGCATCACAACAATATGTTAAAATGTCCTTTTTACACAATACCATTTCCGAACTGTTATGGATGTCGTCAGTCAGTGCCATCACAGTGCAGAAGTTTACTCACTGTTTACTTCATTAGTCCCATTACCTCTCAATTGTGATTGGTTGGTGAGTGAGCTCCAAGTCAGCTTTGTTGATACATTTGGATTTCTGGCCCCATTTGTTACTATACAACAGATTGAAAGCATTTTTTAAATGTGCCAAATCGGACACAGAGAGAGCATACAAACTCCACACAATACAGCTCCCCATCTGGGGGTTGAACTCAGAACCTTCTGGCTGTGAGACACGTGCTGACTACTACTGCGCTGCCCAGTCAATATCCATACATTATTTGAAAATTACTGAAAATGTTGAAAAATTATGCATCTCACAATGTCAAAGAAAGCGATTAAAAATTCCTGGATCTGCTGTTTGGATCATCAACAAAATTTAAGGGGTTCTTCACTGACCCAAGCTCAGTGAAGAACCCCAAATTTTGTGGAAATAGGAGTCAGTAGTTTTTATGTAATCCTGTTAACACAAACAAACCCACAAACACAGGTGAAAACAACCTCTTTTGATAAAATCTGGACTGGAAAAAACAGTATGTGCAGCTCCACTGCATGATTTGTGAACATGGACTCTATGTAGTTGTGAATAATAGAGCTGTCCAAATTTTTCTACTCCTCATATCATTTTAAATAACACCTGTATAGTCATTACTCAGCTTTAACACTGACAGATGTTATGTTACACAACATGTTCTGCAATATTATCACAATATTATCAGCCATAATGATGTTAATAAAAATGTTGGAATAATATCAGTCAGTGGGTGGGATATATTAAGCAGTAGGAAAACAGTCTTTGAAGGTGGTGTGTTGGATGCACAAAATGTGCAGAGACGGGATCTAAATTATTTCAACAAGGATCACTGCAACAGCCAAATAACTAGGCCACAGCATTGTTGGGTGTTCGAGCATCTGTGGGATGTGTTGGACAAACCAGATCCATTCATAGAGACAATGCCTCCGACTTATGATCTGCATCCAGATTCCAGATACCACAGCACACCTTCAAAGGTAGAGTCCAGGATTTGGTTCAGTGCCACTTTGCCAGTAGGGGGACTTGCTGTTGTCATAATGTTATGTTCTTTCTAGGGCTGCAACTAACAATAATTTTAATAATCAATTACTGCGTCAATAATTTTTTTCGGTTAGTAACATTTTAAAAGTACATTTCTAAATTCCTCATCTATATTCAGAGATAAAACATTTAAACTGACAGAGCAACGTGCAAACAAACAGCAAACAACAGAAGTCAAGTGATGGCTGGAGTTAAGTGCAAGCTTGTGTAAGTTTCTGAGTGCTCTTCCAAGAAACAAATTAGCAGCGAACAAATATTGCTATTACTATTATTAGTGGGGTTACCGAGCTGTGTTGCTGTGGTTATGGAGCTGTGTCGCTTGGCATGCTGAGCAGGGCAGCCAGGCTTATATAACTGATTGTAGCTCAGTGCACCGAGCGACACGGCCCTGCTCCTTTAGCCAAGTGTCTGTCCACACAAAGCGGGGCTGCTGATGGCAACCAACAGTTTTGTTTGAATCTGCTGTGTGATGATCATGCGTGAAACCAGGCTACACACTGGGATCCCTGACACGGTTGTGGAGTTATTGCAACGGTGACTCTGGTAAGAGCAAAGGAGGTGAACTGCTGACAGATGCTCCCCTCATCTGGAAATTATGACCATCACCTGCCGAGTTTGCTGCTGTAACCGTTTACTTTCCTCTGGAGAGTAGCTTGCCTAGCTCTTAGCCGCTTCTGCACAGCCAATTACATTCATCTGGAGCCTAACACCACCCTAGGATAATGCTAGCCTAGCCGTTAGACCTGCAGGAAAATTAAACAGCTCCACAGGGCAGCAAGTCATTCATTATTCACGTGACACAACCAATCAATAATGAAATTCGTTCTTGATGTGTGGTTGCTGGTTGTAGACTGGTCCAATGTCTGTTAATGCCATCCAGAGTCTCTGGATGGATTGTTGCTCTATCTCTACTCCTTTCTTTTGTGTCTCCTGTTTTCACAAACCCCAACCGGTAGAGGCAGATAGCCGCCTACCCAGAGCTGCTGGTTCTGCTGGGGGTTTTCGCTTCTATTAAAGAAAGGCGCTATTCAAATACAACTGAATTTAATCTGATGACAAGACTTTTAATAAAATCGATTTTAATCAATTTTATTGCTTTGTTCTTGCAGTCCTAGTTCCCGCATACGCTTAACTGGACTGAGATTCCACTGTTCTTTTTTTGTAGGCACAATTGGAGACTAAGAACACTCAAGACCTACAGGTTTTGGGGGTGCTCTGATTCAGTCAAAGGCCTTGTCTCGCTCACACAAATCATTACACTTCATATTTTTTGGTTCCAACAGATCAACTTTTAAAAACTAAGTGTTCACATATTGCCTAGTGTACTGACAGGTGCCACTGTAATGAGATAATCAACATTATTACCACTTTACTTTCAGTGATTGCAGTGTTACAAGCTGAGCTGGGTATTACTGTATTGTGTTGAGGACGCTGCAGGGTTAGAAATCAGCAGACATGCTAAATGAGGCATAATTTTTTAATAGGCCAAAATTGTTATATGAGGGCTAACAATTTTTACCTCAACCATATATCAAACATACCATCTTGAAAAAAAAAAAAAATCAAACCATGACCAACAGTTCCTACACCCAACTTTCATTCAGCCAAATCAGTAATTTCTTTTAAACTGGAAGAAGAAACATTTGATAAATATCAGAATAATCATCATCACTGTAGAAGAATGATTGTGGTGCTGCATGTTGCCCAAGTTTAGAGGACTTTGATATGCAATTGTATCTGTAGGAAGAATTTATGCTTTAAAAGGAATGATTTCTCTTTTTAATGCAATATAAATTGACCCCTCAGGGGAGTAGCCGAAAGGAGAAGAAATTGAATCACTATCAATATAATTGGGTTTTTTGACAACAGTTTACAAAAATTATTTAATGTCGAAGTGAAAACAGATTTCTACAAAGCAATGTCAATTAATAAAAAAAAAAAATGATGGAAAGCAAGTGATTGCATAAGTATTCATACCCTTTAACACAACTCACCTAAATTGACAGAGGTTCAGACAAATGGTGCTGGTTAGCTGACAGTTTGTAAATGGAGATTATCCGAGTACCCTGACCTGTACCTTAAGTGACAGTAGTACTGATACCTGTGTTCAGAAGGTCCAGCCCCTGGTGAATCAGTATTCTTGGCTGCAATTACACTATGAAGATGGAACAACATTACAAGCAGCTCCCTGAGAAGGTTACTGAAAAGTATAAGTCATGATGTCGATACATAAACCTTTCCATGTCACCAAATATACCCCTGAATTCAGTTAAGGCCATCTTAAAAAAAATTGGGGGGATTTTGGTAAATGCAGAAATCTGCCTAGAGCAGGACATCCTCACAAACAGAGACTGGACAAGAAGGAGACTCATGTGGGAAGACACCAACATACCCAGTCCCCCAGACTGCACCCAGTTCTTATGTTTTGCGACTTATATTCTGACATCAGTGGCACGTCTGCAACCAACACAGTAGTAGGACAAAATATAGCGCTCCAGCTCTAGCTATTTTGTGGAGAGCTTGTGTTCACAGTGCTGCTGTGAGCCTCCGAGTCCAGAGCGCACGGCCTGTGTTTTCATATGACAGATCTCAATCCAAGAGAATGTGACAGTGCACTTGAAAATGACTATTTGCTCCTGATCTCTATCCAAGAGTTTGAGTAGTTTTACAATGAAGAACAGACTAAAAATTGTGGTATTGAGATGTGTAAGGCTGACAGAGATACCCACACAAACTAAATGCTGTCATTACAGTCAAAGGTGAGTGAGAATAGTGACTTAAAGGGTATGAATGCTTATGCAACCACTTATTTTTCATTATATACACTTAATTGCCTTCACTTTGTGGAAATCTGTTTTCACTCTGACATTAAAGAGTTGTTTTGTGTAAATTGCCAAACAAGGTAAATTATACTGACAATGGTTCAATTCATACTGCAATAACAGGTGAAAACATCCAAAGAATAGTTCTGCAAGCCACTGTAAGCATTTTAGCATAATTTTGGATCAATAATTTGGGTGCTGTACCAAAGGCATATAATAGCAAGGATAATGCTAATTATAATGATATTTTTGACATATGTACCTTAACTTAGAGGGAACTTGCATATAAAGCAACAGACAAAAATGTCAGCCACTGGGACATACCTGTGCAGACTTCTCATCAGATGTGTTTGTGGCCTCTGAGGTGTCTTTAACAAAGTAGTTATCAATAATGTCACTCTGTTTGTAGTCCTGGAGGCACACTGCACAGCGCATGACGTTTACTGGAGAAAGAGAAAACACAGGACATTACAATTCACATTTACTATCAATATCTGGCATCAAGAAACACTGAAACCATGTAAATTTCATCAGAATGTGCAGAACTTTATTTTGCATTCCAGAAGTAAAAAAAAAAAACAATAACCTCAGTTAAATCTTTAAAGAAATCTATGACCAAAATCTTGAGATATAGTAATATGGAGAAAACAGTCAACTCTGACTTTTCAAGGACAAACATTTTCTGGCACTAGAATTTGACACTTGATGTGTGTGGCAAATTTGAATCTAATCTAGGGAGCTTTCAGTGAGGTTTTTTTTTGGTTAGCAATTTTGGGAATAAAATTAAACTTAATCTTTTGTTTGTAACCTAATTACAAACAAAATTTCATCAGAACTCATTACTTTGCTTACAAATACAACACCAGACATACACCAACAAAAACCACAACCTCCTGGACAAAGGTAATTTAATTTCAGTGTTGATAAGCACTTACATAAGCGCTTAATTCTCTTAATCCTAAACCCTCCGCTGAGAATAATCCAGTTTTGAACTAATGATTAATCAGAAGCTCAGTAGACATTAAGCTAATTTCCATAATTTCCTTGATGTAAATTCTTATTAAAAATCTTGGTGTTGTGGGACTACAACTGCCTATTCAGGGAGATGTGCTTGTTTCCAGAGGATTCAATCACATCATCCTTGGCATCTTTACGAGAATATTAAACTGCACGGCCAAACAATAAGGAATGGCTCACTTAATCACTTTAGTTGGCCTTGTTAATGGAATTAGCTGAATCACTTCTAGATTCATACAGCCTAACAATTAATTAGTTCAGCACATTAACTTTATTATTTTTTTTAGTCTAATATGTGCAAAAACTGAACTTCACGTGAATGTTTTAATTTGAGTCAGCAGAAGTCAGCCCCCTCCTCCACCTCATAAACCTATAAATTTCCTCTTGCAAGCCAGCTGAGGTAGGAACCGGTGCAAACTGGTTTGAGCCAGTCTACACTGACTTGAACAGCACACAGCCGGTTAGTGTAAGCTCCAGCTGCATGGCTCACTGAGTGATTGGTTGTGAGAGCAGCTGGACTCGGATTGTGTTGATGAACCCATGAAACCTCAAACACACACAAACCAAGTGGGATTACACAGATGTCACTACAAACTGTAGTAGTCCCCTACCCTTCGGTATAAAAGCACCCCTTAAAATATTAATATACTTTAAATGTTTTATTTAAAACAGCATTGGCTTAGTGTAGCCCTGTGTTCATTAAAAGCCCCATTCCTTTTCATAACAGTGCGTCAATGAATATCCAGCCAAACATTAATCTTATAGCCACATAGTACTAATAACCACCACCCGTACAGATAAGCTTATGAGTGAACAGACTAAAATTTCCCTGAAAAAAAAAAAGAGTAACAAGTCTTCAGGATTTTAATTTTATGAACTAAAAAAATCTCACTATTTGGCAATATAAACAGCAATCACCTTCACAAATATTTTCAAAGCAAAGAAATGTTGATGTAGTGTGTGTATGGTCATTTTTATACATCTATAGGTGTTTCTGGATGTTCAAAACCTTACATTAGTAAAAAGACATGTAGTAGGCCTACATACACAGTCAGCTGAAACAGCTATAACAGACATTTGAAACAGAGTGTTCGTCTTGATATTGACAATGTAATGTAAAATTTGTTTTATATCCCTCATGCAAACGCTCTATCAAATCCTTCTGCTTATTCTGTTATATGACACACAATAACACCATGAAAGAGGTGTAAGGGACTTCAGCTGATCTGTTCATATCAGCCCCCACAGTCTGGGACCTACATGATTAAATGGATCAATTAAGATATTTGTCAGCATTTACGAGGCTGCCCTCATGAGCCAGGGCCAGATAGGAGGAATGGAAATTTGCTTTAATCATCATAGTGTGAAATATAGTCTTACGTTTTTCACTGACCAGTATGAGCAAAGAAACCACAAAAAACATTAGATAGGACTTCAAAATAAAAAAGAAACTCTGAAATGGGAAATTCCCTGCCCCGTTTTGAAATTGACCAAGTTTGACCTTGTTGCTTGAAGATCACAGCATATTTCATCAGCAGAGTCAATAACACAGAAAATATGACACCATCAACCTCATTATACCACTTTTCCACCAACATTCCCAGGAACTTTTATAACCAGGAATTTATTGACCTGGGTGAATGAATTCCTGCTTAATCTGGGTGGTGTGCGTTTCCACTGCACCATAAAGTTCCAGGTAATTTATTCAAATCAGGCTGCTGACATATGGGGGATGTTTCATGCCTCACAGAACAATACACGTCTTAAAAAGGCACTATCACAAAAAAATAGCAATTACAATTAATGTGCGGCATTTGTATGTTCTCCTGATGAAGGTCTATAGGACTGAGACATTGTATAAATAAAAGATATTTTACACATTAAGGCAATGTGCAGCAGTTTACCTGAACACCATAAACTCACCACAGCCGCTCTATGTTTATAGTCATCCACTCAAATTTACCTCGTTTACAGTGTTGGGTAAAGTACACAAACTGTAAAAGGTCTGTTACTATTTGGACTTGGATGGATGAATGGTCCTTTTTTCCTGTATTTTATTTATTAATGTTGTCATAAACCCTGCACTCATACTCAGATTTAGACATTTGCCTGCATTTAATTATTTGCCTGCATTTAATTCTACTTGTATACTGCTTGAAAAGTACTGTACTCATATTTTGATGCCATGCAAATGAACAGACAATATAAAAAAGGTCAGAATTTGTTTAAAAAACAAAAACAAAAAAGGTGCAAAAAACAATGTGCTCCGAGACTAAAAACATGCACAGAGAGCCCGCGAACGGTGATGTTGGGGTTTCTCTCGGAGCAGGATGAGCTGCTCATTCTATTGAATTGAATTTTCAAATCTTCATTTTCCAGACTTGTGCTGGTTGGTCAGGTTTCCTCTGACTCTGGTTAAATACAAGCTCTAATATGGTCAATGTGTAGCCTGGTTAAAGGGAACACCAATTTGTAATCATTTATGGGAAGCCATGTTAATAAATGCCATAAATCAGTGACAGACTATTTTTTATACAACCTCGCTGTTAACATTGAGCAGGTAAGTAAATCATTTTTTCAGAGGCATTATGTTAAGTAAAAACCCGCCATCCGAAACGCCAGTCTAACAGTGACTGTGGGATATAATTCAAATAATTCAAAGTAAAAACCTCTCTCAATGTCAACCATTAAAGCAGATGTCAATGCAGTGAAAGCAAACAGAAGAATCCTACTAAAAATATACTATACAGTCAATGAAAACTTTTGTGTCGAGATTTGTCTAACATTTTGCTAGTCAGGGATTCAAAGCCCAATTTTTTTTATCATAACAGACCCTGCAATTTATGTGACAAAAGACAAAAACAAAATAAGTTGCCAAGAATAAAATGTTTCCCATTTTAAGCCAGTCATGAAGGTATGACCCCCATTGGCTTCAATACAGGCAGTAATACGGCACATGCTTTGCACCAGGCAACTACTGCATTGGGGGTGTAGTCCCATTCTTTCTGTGCCGGCTACAGCCTGTTCTGTGGACAAGAAACCCTGTTGTTAATCTGTCTGCTGGGGGTGTCTCGCGGAAGCTCAGTGGGGTTGGGGCCCGGAAGTATGGTGGTGATGGCAAGCCATTTGCTCTGTGTGCCTGCAGATTCACCATTGTGATGTGTGTGAGATGTGGCCGAGCATTGTCCTGCTGGAGGACTGTCATGTCGTGGTTCATTCTTTGAAAGTCATTCATTAGGAAGGCAGACTTCAGGACCATAATGCACAAAAGGGGTTTAAAAGGATTTGCATTCCAAGGTGGAAACTTGTCACACATAAAGCATCTAATGAGAGAAGACTAAAAGCAGAGCATGATTTATAGTTAATGTGACCGGGTGTCATACACCAGCCATCAGAGTGGGCACCCTCAACTCAGATGATGAGAAAGGTAATGAAGCATGCAGCAATTATAAGACTTAGAACATGTTATTGCAGTGCCAAGTTATATTTATTAAATGAATTTATTACAGCGCTATTATTTAAGAATATACTGACATTAAAACCTGGCTTAAAAGTATTTTGTTAGATTTTTTTTCATAAAATTATTTTTCTTTTCAAAGTACTGATTTAGACACCATTTGACAGTGGTTTTATAAGCATCAATTTACCATGATATCAAAATATCCAAATTGCTAGCCGACTCTAATGCAGGTTGTAGTTTATGAGGCACTCATAACACATGCAGCATGTGTTTAAAACTCAAGCAGAGACAAGAGGGAGTTTACTGAGGAGTGATACCAACATTTTAATTCCACTAATATAAAAAGCATAATGCATGAATTTTTTTAAGAAATTTTATTACACTTCCACTGGTTTTCATGCATTCAGTGTCCTGGTTGGTGAAAAAAATGCAGGCAGTTATACTGACAACCTATTAATAATGACTGTACCACAGAACACAAATATAATGTGTAAATAAAGCGATGGTTCCTTTTATCACAAAGTAATTTTTTCATTGATTTTACGACAAATAAATGTACAGTACCAACCAAACATCACGTGACAACACAAGAAATTAAGCAACCTGCTGACATGTATACTGATTTATATATATTTAAAAAAAAAAAAAACAATCAGAAGAATTAGAATAAACTTCATTTACCCCTTTTGGGGAAATTCATATAAAAACAACTAACTGATCTCAATCTCAATCTAACACTGGCAAATGCACTGAACTGAGGGATAACACATCAACACCTGGACCATGAAGACACCGAGGAGTTTGTGTGATGTGAATGTCAGATGAATCAGAGCCACTTTGTACCAGGGGTGTGTTTTTAGCTGGACACAGATCGAGAGGAACAGGGGACACTGAAGACACCCAACAAAACACAGAGGAATATATTCTGCTCCAGGTCCAAGAAGTTTGTGCGTAAATATCTTTAACTGAAAAGTAGAGTTACTACTGCAAACTCACCTCACTGCTGGTTTGAACAGATTTTATAATATCTACTTGATAATCATTCGGGGTTTCCCCCAGTGTACTATAATGCTGGGGGGCCACCAGGCTTTCCTTGCCCCCCTTAGAGAACAGTCTAATGACGTGACTGGAGTTCCACCTACGTGATACCCAATTGGTCGTGACAGTGACTGAGTAGTCATCGAGCCAATCAATGCTATTTTTCATGTTAATTTTACTATGCATGTATGTACTAATTCAAAAAACCTAAGAGCAATAAAATTCAATTACATTTAACGAAAAATCCATAACATTTAGAGTTAGAAGAGACAGAAAAATAATAAAAAAAAAAAAAAAAAGTAGAAAATACAAATGATGTTTAGGAAAAATGAATGTACACTCAATAAAAGTTTAAGTTAATTATATGAACCTATATGTTGAGATTCAACACGTAGTTATATTAATATTGAGGTGTGTACGACTGACAGGATAATAACTTGCATGTAGGTGAAATGGTAAGTAATTAAAACAAATTGCCAAGAATAAGATTACAATTGGTACAAACGACTCTTAAAAAAGGTTTTAGCATTCTCTGAATTCATGTAAAACACTCTGCCGCCGGTGGGGACCCCGAACCACCAGGCTTAAGAAGTTATCTGGGAGAACCCATGGGATATGTATACATTTCTACAGCTTTCCTATACTCATTGAAGGGCCGACTGACCAATGACTGACATGTCTTGGAGTGCATCTTCGGCATGCCTTGCCGACTTTTTGATCAATTACTGAGCCCATGTAAGAGACTGAATTTTTTTTTTGTTTTTTGCGAGAGAAACATTTTCCACAGATACAACAGCCTCATTACAAATGACAAGAATGTATTAATTCCTCTCCAGACCAAAATGTATTATGGCCCTTTCTTATAAAGAGTTAATCAAGTTATTACCTGGTGCAAATAAAATATTCATCTTGTGGTATCAAAATATTTATGTGGTATGAATGAAATCACTATTATTTCAGCTTTCTAAGGTATCTCAGGACTTCAGCTGAACACAGCAACAATACGATGGAGAGAACTCAACTAGTTAAGTTTTATTTTCATCCCGGAATGTCATGATGAAATTGTTGCAGCTCTTGCACAGACAGTAGATAAAAAACCTTTTCCCAACAAGATAATATCTCATTCACACTAGACGTTATCTTGTTTGCTCAAGATAAATATCTTGTTTGCACAAAATAACATGTGGGAATGAGAAAAATATATATCACCGTTTGGGACTTCCGGGCTCTGTATGTACATGTAATATGTAACATGTACATATTATTAGCAATAATAATAGAACTACTAATGATTATGTTAATGACTGGAATGCTAACCTAGAATGATTCAGAGCTTAATGCCTCCTCAGAATGGGGATAGAGATTATTTAAATTATGTGATTGTAAAGATAAGGGTTTTCATATGTAATTGGTTACTGTGTGGTAGACTTCTTCTGAGGCTTGCAAGAAACACTAATTAGGATTTCATTTCATTTATTCAGATCTCCATTAGCTGTGATGAAAGCAACAACTACTCTTCCTGGAGTCCCTCTCAACCGATATACAACTCAATGTCAAGTACAGTTCCATAAACTCAAAACAATCACAATACCAAGACAGCAATGACACAAACCAAGATACACAATTAACAAAACAGAAAACTGCAGACTGCAATATAGCTACATCATAATGAATATTGTGAAATTTCTACTCAGCAGAAAGCCCTTCTCAGTCATCTTCATCATGATTAAGTAAGGCGAGTTTAGGCATTATTAAACTGATACTTTTGTTTAACAGTTAAATCTCCCTATATAATGTTAAACGTTTTAAAAACTGGTTTAGATTACTAGACCCCAGCCCTGTCAGAGATTATGACAGATGGATTTATAACAGTCATAATAGCAGCCAAAACAAAGACAGTTTAATGTCAACAGGATATATGTAGTGAACTTTCAGTACTACCAAAATACTGAAAGTATTTCAGTAACACGGTTCACCCTCAGAAACAAGGTTTTGCCCTCAGTGATTATGTTTCAGTCGAATTCACTGTGTTTAATGCTCAGAAACAAGGTTTTGCCCTCAGTGATTATGTTTCAGTCGAATTCACTGTGTTTCACCCTGAGAGATTATGTTTCAGTCGAATTCACTGTGTCTCACCCTCAGAAACAAGGTTTTGCCCTAAGTGATTATGTTTCAGTCGAATTCACTGTGTTTCACGCTCAGAAACAAGGTTTTGCCCTTAGTGATTATGTTTCAGTCGAATTCACTGTGTTTCACCCTCAGAAACAAGGTTTTGCCCTCAGTGATTATGTTTCAGTCGAATTCTCAAAATAAACTTATTTTGAGGTTTCAGCAATAACGAATGATGGCTGGTATAGTTACAAGCCGGATACAATTCATGAACAAGACCAAGATAAAAATCAGGATTGATAAAGTTTTAACTTATGTATTGCCTCCATCCACATTTTTTGGTCCATTGGGCCATTTTTTTAGTTGGAAATGTGTAGAGAACAAACAGTGGTGTACATGTACACTGCTGACAAATACTACATGTTGTGGCACAATTGTGTCTTTTTTCCATTGTTGTAGCTCATAATGGCCATTCACACAACCGTATACAGCAAAATGAACACCTGTCATTGCGACAATGACATTTAAAGCCAAACTTCAATGATATTTAAGGACACAGTCCATCATTTGCCCTCGTCTTTTGTATCAACTGCACAACAGCATAAATTGTTTGGTAGCCAAAGTTAAAAGTCCCGAAAATTTGCAATGTGCTTATATGCAATATGGCAAAACTTGACAAAGCCTCTAAACAATATTCCAGATGAGAAAAAACCGTTTGAATGATATTTTCCTTCACATGCAGAGGTAAAAAAATCAGAACGCTTCTTCATAATTTAAGAGACTTCTGCCAACTTTACTAACCAATTTACCTATGTGCTTCGACCATGATAATTTACTATCAACTATTACACCAATGAGTCTGGTCTCCTGAACCTGTTCAACTGCTAGATCATTTATATAAAGATTCATTTTTGCATGTGCGTGGAGTAAAGACAAAATATGCTTCTTAAAACTGTAACCTCTGCACAGGATCACTGCTTCAACTGGAGATGCACAAGAGTGTGACACATACAGAAGAGTGATGTACAGTGGTCCCTTGCTATATCGCGGTTCACCTTTCGCGGCCTCGCTGTTTCTCAGATTTTTTTAAAGTGCAATTTTCATTAGTGGTGGGCGGATCGATCCAAATATCGATAGTATCGATACCAAGTCAGTATCCGTATCAGAATCAGAATGAACTTTATTGCCAAGCATGCTTTTACACATACAAGGAATTTTACTTGACATTAAGGTGCACT
>JAQQAE010008114.1:0-10955 GCA_029823295.1 Pseudamia nigra | reverse complement strand
AATTAACTACAATCTATGATTGTATTTTATTTTAATACATGAAAATGAACAAAATAAGTCAAAATTAACACAAGCTTCTAAAAGTAAACATAAATGAACACAATAAACAAGAAAATAAAATTAACCCAATAATAAGAGAAAATTGCCATTACTTATGTAAATCAGGATTTTAGAGAAAAAAAGTTGCAAATCACCTAAAGCAAAGGCACATTTTACTGCTATTGAGGAGGTTGAATAGCAACCCCCTCATAAAGTGTCTTAAACGAGACATATTGCACCCCTAAAATACATATTTGAATTTCATCTCAAGATACAACAGAGATCATTATACCATGTCCATATACTCGGCTTTCAATTCTTTATCAAACAAGCTGTTTTAGTGTGTGTTTATTTAAATGCAAATGAGCTGCTGTTGACCACACTGATTTCCTGTCTGCACCATGGATAACATTGTGTAGACTCCTTGGTGCCTTATCCCAGGATGTCAGGATGATTTTTATTAGGTCTGGTGGGTTTGGTGAGTCCTGGAGGACTGACTGAGGACAGTGAATAATAATGTGACATCACAAATATCCAGAAACGTAATAGGCTTATTTCAGGTCTAGTTATATGAAAAACAACTGTGTGCTTTTCTTTGTTGAGTGATACTTGAGTACCCAGACTATAGAATACACAAAACCTTATTTCTCACAGTGTGTCCCTTTTAATATGTTTGTCCTACCGTGCCTCCAGAACAGCTTTAGTACACTTTGGCATTGATATTACAAGTTTTTGAATTCTGACAAAAAATTTCTCTCATTGATTATCTTCATACATCTCAAACCATTTAGTGGCCCATTGTGCCCTATGGACAGGGGAAGTGTCATCTTGGAGTAGACCATTCCCATCAGTATTTCTTTAATTTATCACTAAACAGTTGTTGCCAGTGTAGCATAATTCTTTGGGGCTGAGATCAGAAGTACCACAGGTATGCATGAGTGTATTGTCCAAGTACCTTAAAATTACCAGAGGCAAATTGCGTTCCATCTGCACAAATGCATATAAACCAAAGAAGAAGTGAAATCATGGCTGCGTTGTGTAACGTTTCAGCTGTATTGGGTGTGGTATTGTGTTTGCCTGCTGATATTAAGCACTTACACGAGAGTTTTGTCCTCTAATCTCCCGGCTCTTGGGGACAATTCAGTGGAGCTAACAGAAAAAAATTACTTTGAGGTCTATGGAAACGAGTAAAACATAAAATCAGCTGTGCCTAAGAGCTAGGGAGTAATTCAAATGTAATGTGTCAAGCAGTAAATTATATCTTTCCCACTTACACCAGAACATCTGTTCACATAACTCATGCTGTCAAATACCTGATATTGACGCTTACTTCCACCAGGCGTTTATGTACATGACAATCCTATTTTTTTCTCAACATGACACCATGGTAAATGTATCTGTTAGCCTCAAGGTTAATAACAGGAGTGAATAAAAAGGTAATAAGGAGAAGCATGGTAAAGAGAGAATTGTGCTTTTAAATTGTTGCTATGTTTTTATGGTAATTAAATGAAGAAAAGGGAAAAATCATGGCTGCTGGGTCAGTTTAAGCTCTGTTATTTTTTTTTTTTTATCAGACTGGTACATCTGACATTGACAGTACATTTGCACTCTTGTGACTGAGAAAATATGTCATAGCTAGAAAAATGGATCCTAGCAGGTGATTCCCTTACATATAAAATCTCCAAGCTGCCAGGTTGAACAAAGGCTTGAATTTGACGTTTATGTTACTGTGCCAAATATTTTGCGTCTTGCATCTCTGTGCAACTTTTGGATACGTTTCCAGGCTTAAGTCATGATGATGTGAGTGCACTGAAGGGAGAGAAGTGTGAACATGTCCAGTCACACACCAGTGCTTAGATTCAAAGACTGAGCGTTGTAAAATAGCAACTTGGTTTGTTTTGCACACGAAACAACTGTTGCTAGGATGAAGACACACAAACACATTCATAATGCTGCACAAATGCAGGCTCACGTTAGTAATATTCTCACATTAAAAACACACAGCAGCGAGAGACAAACTTCTCTGACATTGCAAACATTTTCACGAAGCCAGCCAAGATATTAATAACTCTGATAATCTGTGTGTGTGTTTATGTAGACTATACTTGGATGGAAATTGTTATTATGACTGAAACTGGATATTTTTAAGTACACAGCGGTGGCGCTATAGTAAATGATTAAACAGACTCCATTTAAAGAGCCAAGCACAAAGTAGCCTCATGTTGCTATACTTGGCTAATAAACACAAAGCTAAGCAAAGTGACTATATTGAATTGATATTTCATTGTTAACATGTTATGACTCAAACTGAACACAAGGTGCAAATTATGACATTTCAGTGATATTTCAGTTGTTTTATGCCATTCTTATCATTTTTACCATTTTGCTCCCTTTTCTCCTTTTCTGTTTTGCTTTTTCATTTTCAGTGAAACTTGTGACTCCCTTTTGTGTCACCGTGTGGTGCTTTACCTCTGTGAGAAACAAATACTACACCATGTTTGATGGTAACATCCCCAAAAAACACATTGTAGCTGGTAGAGTCAAAGGAAGAAAACCATAATGATGTGATTCTACCAGAAACTTTTATTAAGTTCACAGCAGGTTTGCATGGCAGCTGTTTCACCACTACATGCTACAGCATTTTATCTCAAAACGCGCATACAAAGGTCTCATACTATGAAAATGCATCTTTGTTTGGTTGTGATGAGTAGACAGACAGACAGACAGACACAGATTTTATTTATTTTTTAGCTTCCGCTATGCCAGTCTTCCTGTGGTCTATCAAATCACAATTCGTTAATGTTAACAATATACACTGAAGTAAGTTACAACATCACAAATGCAGCCTAAATGTTATAAAGAATCAGATGTTTGTGACAAATGTGTGAAATGATTTTGAAGCTTGACATGACACGGTGGTGCAGTGGGTAGCACTCGTGCCTTGCAGCTACAAGGTCCTGGGTTCAGTCCCTGGTGGGGTCTTTCTGTGTGGAGTTTGCATGTTCTCCCTGTGTCTGTGTGGGTTCTCTTCCTCCCGCAACCAAAAACATGCACTAGGGATTAGATGAATTGGTGACTCTAAATTGTCCATAGGCATGAATGTGAGTGCAAATGGCTGTCTGTCTCTATGTGTCAGCCCTGCAGTGAACTGTGAATGAAGTGTACCCAGCCTTTGCCTGAAGTCAGCTAGGATTGGCTCCAGCATCCCCCCTGATTTTTGTGAGGATTAACTTTGTAGTCTATAGTAAAAGGTGAAAATATAAACTTGCTGCATTACAAGATTAACAAGAAAAATGGACAGGTTTGAATTTTTAAGTGAGAACCAATCATAGAAAGTTTACAATGAAGAATGCGTTTTTCTGTGTTTACCATAGCTGTGCATTGCTGTCAGTATAGGTTTCCTTGGGAATGACAAGTGGTTCAGCCAATCAGAGCATTTTCTGAAGAAAATGGCTTGGTGCCCAGATCACAGTGAAATTGAATGGGTGGCAGAGTTACAGTGAGACCCTTCGAAAAAACAAAGTCCAATCAGAACACTTTATTTTGTCAACACCCTTATGGATTTCTTTAATAGGCACATACAAGCTGTGCAGCGTGTTATGATATGGGGCCTTGGAAGGTAAAAGTTGGCACAAAATAATCCTGTGAAAAACTAAATCAGTGATAATCAGCATAAAAAAGAAGGAATGAGGAGCAGGAGACAGAGTACTTTTAAGAAAGACAAAATAGTCTTCTTCCCTGGCGTCAGTAGAATGACTGGAACCAGTCACACTTGCGGTGCGATGAGCTTCAGGAGTGGAGGCTTTTGTAATTCTGCCTTGTGATTGGCTGAGTCCAGTGGCTCACCTGGCCAAGGTGTCTGGGAGGTGTGAAAGATGAGAAGCTTTTAATGCATTAGATTACACTTACATTACAGTATGTACAGGAAAAGTCAGTAATTACTAACAGCATTGGTGATAAACAGAACATGTGCTCAATCTGGACACACACCTACACACACACACTTACCCCCTGTAGCCAGAGGGAGAAGAGGAGGTGGAAGCGATGGAGGGGGAGACAGAATCCTCCTACACTATAACTGCAGGTATACCTTCCCTTCCTCCACCCTATCCCACTCTCTTTCCCGCTCTATGCCTTGTGGCGGTGAGCAGTTGTCGTCCTGTCTGTCACAGTAGAAAGGAAGAGAAAGAGGTGGGGTAACACAATACTTGAAACTTAATACAGGTGTAGGTCATGGTAGTTTATCATGTGTCTGTCATCCTGAACAGGAGCTGCTGGAAAAAAAAGCTCTGCAATAAAAGTCTCACTTTAAAAATGGTAAGCAGAGTAGAAAGAAACAGCACAGTTCGCCTTAATAATTTGTTCACCTTAATTTGTTGTTCATTTTGTTTTTTGTTCATTTTTGTTAACTTACGTTTGATTATGTGTGACCATTCTGTTGCTTATTTTTTGATATTTTTATTCTATGTTTTTTATTATTTTATTCATTTTTGTTAACCTGATTATTTTTTTGATCATTTTTGCTCATTCTGTCACATATTTTGCTGTTTTTTTATTCAATTGCTTTATTATTTTCTTCATTTCAATTACCGTATTTTACGGGTGATATGTCACTCCGGAATGTTAATTCCACGAGCCAAAAAATGCATAATGAAGAAGAAAAAAACATGTATTAGTCGTTCTGCAGAAGAGGTCGGATTTGTTCGAGGCTCAAGCGCGCGGCCGCGGGTGTGCGCCTGAGCTGCGCTGCACGCCAGAAGGGAGAGCTCGCGGCTCGTCTCGTCTAGCGGCTGTCAGTGTGACAAACACCCTATAGTCAAATTTATTCAAAATACAAATCGCTCCAATGTATTTGTCGTTCCCCTCGCCAGACTATGCAAAAAACATATGACTTTTAATCCAGAAAATACGGTAATTTACTTTATTGTTTTCTTAATTTTTGCTTATGTGGTTACTTGATTTTCTTCATTTGGGCTTTTTTGTTTTTACTTGACTCAGTTTTACTAATTTTCTTGGTTATTTTGTCATTTTTTGTTGCTGTCTAGTTTTGCCTAATTTTAATTTACTTGATTATTTATTTTTAAATTTAGGGGAGAGGTAAAACAATAAAAAGTATTCTACAAAACAACCACCCTCTGAAAACTACTCAAGTAAATATGTGTGAGTACTAACCATCTCTGCAATTTAATGGTTTTTAATGAGAACTTGTAATGTAGTTCATAAAGGCTTTTTCTTGCTAAAATTAATATCCAAATGTATAATTGTAAAGTACATTGTGATTAGATTCTCACCTTCAGTCCAGTTGTTTGTGTCTTTTTCAAAATCTGTCCATAGTGAAGAAACAGTGAGTCTCTACCTTGGCTGTAAATGACATCCGTAGTGTAATTACAACATTGACAGAGTAGGGGAATCAGCCAGTTGCTCAGTTCCCTTTGCTGCCTGTATGGATGACATTATGATTCAGATCACTAGCATGGCTGTGTGGTGACCCAGTCAGTCAACCAATAAAGCTAAAATTAAATATGACATCTGGAGTCAATATGACAATAAAAAGAGGAAGAAAACAGTAGTGTGCGGCTTGTTTGGTCATCGCCTGGAACTGAGGCAGATGAGTGCATGTACGGTATAAAAGTAGAGACAAGTAAAAAGAAAGTGAGTGAGAAATCGAGAAAAGACACTGATAGAGGTAGAGAAAGATGAGAGCAGAGTGGAGTCATCTGTGGTTCCCAGGGTCCGGAGAATGAGCTGCTTGTGCTCACATGGCTCAGTGTGTGTGTGCATGTGCATTTGTGCATGTGTGTCACTAGAGTCCCCCAGAGCACTGAGACCAAAGGGGTCTCACTATGACACCTATTATCCCCCCGAAATATGACACACCACCAGGGAGGGAGACAGAAAGCGAGCAGGGAGGTGGAGGCCACATTTCACTGTTTCTACCTCTGTTAGACTGACTGCAGCCTGTATGCACATGTGTGAATGTATTTACCAGAATTTGTTGCGTGTGTTTATGTGCACACACAGACACACTCTGGGTTTGTGTGAAAGTGTACTGCAGTGTGAGTTTATGTATGTGTGTATGATCTCCCTGTGTGCACATTTCTGCGGTAGAAGGTGAAATGTAGCAGATCACTGTGCTGTGCCAGGTGTTTGTCTTGGCTACACTTCTGAGGCCCTGATACACATTTTACAGAGTCCAGGGGGAAATAGTGTAAGAGGCTGGGGGGCTGTGCATTTTGTATGAGGAGTGAGAGCAGTTTATTGGAAGAGACCAGCGTCTGAACTCATAATTTATATCTTTTCTTCTTGTGCCTCAATCTTACATGATTGATTCTGAGGCGAAAACGCTGTTGGAAAAGATCTGGATTTTGACTGTTTTTTGCACTATTTACTGGTGATTTTGATAAACCAGGAATGAAATTTAATTCTTCTATTGCACAATTGCAAATGTTTTCCATATAAGCCATGTTTGTGGGATTTTTCTGTCTGAAGGCTAACAGAAAAATGGAATATTTTAATCAAAACCATAGACTGTACTTATTAGTGGACAGAGAAACCGTGATGTCACCCATTAGTTACTGAGCGGGCTGCTATTTTCAGGCCTGTCAGGTTATGACTTTGTGGCTGCAATTGTGGTGCCAAATGCCAGGAATGACCATATTTGGACAAAAGGGGTCGAGCTGCAGGAGTCCAAATGATCACAGGGATAATGCATAATCTAATGCTTGACACCAGCTAGTGACTCGGTAAAATATCACCTAACAACCATTTTAATGGTGATGTTAGTGTAAGCTCTACACCACTACTACAGTCAAGCTGTCTGCCTAGAAAAAAAAAAAATTTATTAAATAACTAGCAGCCACAAAGGTCCAACTTGGTCTGACTCCACAGACGAGTGAAGCTTTCATAAAGACCTGTCAATCAAAACCCAGTGCAGCAGACATTTGCCAGACTACTTGGCAAACAATTTGACAAATTTTTGATTTAAAGATACCGTAGATCATCAGATCACTTTATTAGTGCGCATCTGAATAAAATACTTGAGCCTATGACAAATCATGACAAAAATGTATTCACTTATTGAGAATTTCAATATAACTCTATGGGATGTCTGGAGCCAACTGGAAGGTGCCCAAGCTATTTCTGCATATGCTTGATTGCACAGCACTAGTCCTTGCCTATGGAGTAAGACTGAGGTCACTTATGTATTCTATATAGGATGAGATTTTGCACTTACAGTAAATGCAAATAAAATTGCAACTATAGATAGGTAGTCTTACTTATTAAGAAACAGGATTTCACTCAGGATCAGTCAGTAAATGCCCAAATGACAGTGTGTAAGGCCTCAAAGGGACAATGTAGAGAAATTCTGAGGTGCTGAGCCTAACGGTGGTCGCAACATTTGGAAAACACCCCATGTCACTGTGGCATAAATGCTGTAGAAGCTGATGGGTGTACGTGTGGAGGGAGGTGGTTGGGTGTCAGTATGCTGAAAGGCCAGTTGGGGGAAATTAGTGTGTGTGCTTGGGGGGTGGGGGAGATGGGGTTGTACAGTTGGTATAAGTGGAGGCTGTTGGGCTGTCAAGAGGGGGTCGACTCGAGACATTTTAAACCCTGGCTCCTCTCTTTCTATAGGCCTGCTCAGATTTCCTAAAGGCTGCCAACAACGAAGCAATACAGAGCCAAAAGGAGATGGAGTACAAGTTGGGGAGGGCAGACGGGGGTGTAGAGTAGTGTGCAAGAGTAAGAATAAGGGGGGTAAAGTGGGTCTGAAGGGAGAAAAAAGAACAGGCATTACTAGGAGGTGGTGGAAGCCAAGTGGAGATGGTAGAGGAAAATTAGTGAGGAGTAAAAGAAAAGAAGGAAAAATAAAGAGTATAGGGTAAAAGGAGAGGCTAGGAAATAGATGCAGGAAAAGAATAGCATGGAAGGAAGAGAAGTGGAAAAAAATGGGGCCGTCAAAGTCAAAGTAGCTGTGTCTTTCTGTCTCTTTTTTTCTCAGGGAGCCGTCAAAATAATGGATTGTCACGCTAAATGGCCGGATACAAGAGGGCAAAAGGGTTGCCTGGCCGGGGGAGCTTGGAGGGAGGGGCTATATTGTTGAAGGTTGGGGGCATTTAGATCGACAGGAGGGGGGGTGGACAGATTGACGCGACATGCATGCTTCCAAGTCAGTTTATTCCCTATTAAAAAGCACCGCCAAATCCCCCAAAGACTGAATATTATTCTGCTTCTGAGATCAGATCAGTTAAGCTTTCCAGTCATGTTGCTTTTTGGTTTTGTGAAATAACTTTTGGAAGCACAGCAGTATCCCACGGAAACCTCGCATTCACTTTACTTTTCTGATTGATGGTATTTTTGATATTTGACAATGCATTTTCTGTGGTTTTGCTCAACCCAAGGCTTCATGCAACATTCTCATTATACCCCAGTGTTATACTTTTTAAAATGGACAAAATGGAGACACAAAGGTTTCTGCAAAACACCAAGACAGCCCTTGGTTTCTATCAAAATTCTGGATTGGTGCTTTGTTCTTATGAATACAATTTGGCAGGGCTCTGTAATATTTTTGAACATGTAAAAATGTGTCTTGGCTGTTGCTGTATTTTGAGCAGATTTTTCCTGGCCTAGCAGAGCTTAAATCATTTTGTGGATTTATAAAAGCTTCTGGATAAAACTGGCCTTGAGTGTCAAATAGTTACTTGCCACACAACACATGCTTTTTCTGTCAGTAGCAAAAGAACGTCTGGTTTTAATAGAGAAACACTGTCTCCTCTAAATCAACTTTAAACTGTCTATTATCTGTTCCTTGTGTTATGTATGTTCAGTATAGTGGGATGCTGGATGTAACACTGGCGTTTGTTCAGATCCTGGCTTTGCAAGAACTTCTGTGTGCCAAACAGAGCTCTCATGCCCACAACAACAATGTCTAGTTAGAATAAAATAGCACAGTTTAAACACTCAGTTGTCCTTGTCATTCTCTAGAAATACTTGCGAGAACACCATGACAGCAAATCACAATGAAAACTCCACTGAAAATATATTCATCAGACATATGAATGGGTGAATCAATTTGATTCTATTAAACAGGTTTTGGCTTTATAGAGTGCTAAAGTCCTACTTCCTGTTTTTTCCCTATGGTACCTAACTTTAGAAGTAATTGCATAACAGTCAGTGGCAAAGGACCGATGACCTTTTTGATCCAAATTGCATTATATCATCACCCATGTCAGGGGTCTGCAACCTTTACTACTGAAAGAGCCATTTTTGATCAAAACATTAAAACATGTCTTTCCTGCAGCCAGAAAAAAAAGACACCTCCATGGGACCCAACCTCAAAAATCTACAATTTACAATTATTAATATATTTTATTACTTAAATATAAAAGACAAACTGAAGAAGTATGAAGCATGAAGAGGAACCAGGGCTGATTTTTTTCATTTTGACAAAATAAACACAAATATACTAATATACCGTATATAATAATGAGGCTTCATGAATCTAGCCTGTTTTTCCAACGCATTTCACAATTACTCAATTAGACTGAAATCCAGTTGTTCATTCCTAGACCACTTCTGTACTATCCACTGCACACTAGAACACCCAACAAGACCTTTAGGTTTGGATGCAGTGACCTAGTCATGTACATCATTATTTAGTCCTTGTCAAAGTTGCTCACATCCTTAGTTTGGGTCAATTTGTTACAACTTCAATTGTTCAATTGCTCCTACCAAATACATCCACCTACTAACAAAAGCCATTGGAATGATATAATCAACATTATGGCCACTTCAGTGGTTAGTGGTCATAATGTTATGGCTGGCCAGTGTAAGTTGACAAGCATCATACTGTATTTGTAAATGGTGGCATAATTCAAATGGGATAAAAAATGTATATATGATACCATACAACGTATTAATGCTCTAATACATTTCCAAATTTAGATCCAAGAACCCAAAAGAGTGTAGAACTTCAACACTGTGTGAAAATCGTGGTCTGTGCTTCCTCTGGAGATCTATGGTATGTTATGTCAAAGTGTAAATGTTTATTGTCACATTTTCTATACATTTCTCCAGTCATTTCCATCGTTCACGTTCATCTTCATGTTCATACAAGGAGAGAAGTCAGAGATGGGTCAGGCCATTTTGTCCTATCATTCATAACTTCACTCTGTCCCACCCTAATTAGTGCAAGTAAAATCTCCATCTCCTCCCATCAAACATTAAGCAAAAACTAAAATACACAGGGACTTTGTAATCTGTCTGTCATGCTTATGCAGATGTTCTGGAGCTTCACGCAAGCAGAGTCACTACTAAATGCAAATGTGTGTCATTCCTTAGAAATGGTTGATTCTGAAGCATCTGTCCTGCATGAAATATTTTTCTTAATGCACATTAAGATACTTCAGGTAGTTTTTATTTTAGTAGTTATTTACACATACTATTGCAGTTACTGGACAACAAAAATTATTGTCGTATCCTGTTGCCTTTTGAGTTCCTAAAATCAATCAAAATTATGAACGATCCACTAAACATAACAGAACAAAGGAAATACATTTGAATTCTTTGGCCATATTTTCTTTGTTTTTGATGAATTTTTGGGCAATAATGCATACGCCTTTGAGTAAACTTTCAACATTTCCATTCTTTTACTGCAGCTCATAATCCAAAAAAGCTCTCCTTATATATTTCTTGCTTTTCCCTCTGCCTCTCTGCTCCCTCTTCAGTCAACGTTATCCTTTGATGTATATTTAATGCACCTCCACATCTAAACTCCACAATATCTCTATTCTTAATCCCTCTGACATTACACAATCAATAGCTGACAACAAATTGATTTCTTCAGCCAGACAGAAGTGTGTGTGTGTGTGTGGGGGGGTGTGTGTGCATGTGTGTGTGTGTGTGGGAAGGGGGGCGGG
>JAQQAE010008113.1:0-15421 GCA_029823295.1 Pseudamia nigra | reverse complement strand
TTCCTTATAAGAAAACATTCTGTGTCTGGCGATTGAGTCTTGGCTCTGTCAGTTCCGTTCCGTCCCGTGACAGTAAGCAACAAAATGAGAAGAAGAAAACAAGAAAATCAACAAAAGCAATCATAATAATCCACTAAATGGATAAAATAGTCACGAATACACAAAGATGAACACAATGAGTAAAAATGAATGAAATACGCAATAAATGTGAGAAAACAATGCACAATATGAGCTAAACAGTCAAGACGAATGGTTTGAGGTTAAAAATAAAAAAAGCATACAAAAAAGAGATCACAATATGAACAAAAGAACTGTAAAATAATCAACAATGTGAACTGAAGAAACATTAAAATGAACAAAACAATGCACAAAATGGGCAAAAAAAATGAACAAGCTAAAAAGGAAAATGAGCAAATACGACAAAATACCTGAATGAATAGAAATATAATTTTTTAAAAATGACCAAAATAATCCAGAAAACTAACACAATATGCAAGAAATTGAGGAAAATGAACACAACCCAGCAAATAGTGAAGAAAATGAATAGAATAGTGAAAATATGAACAATGATAAAAGAAATGAACAGAGATTAGCAAAATAATAAGCCAGCAGAAAATGAACAACATAATCCAACAATGAACAAAAATGTCTGAGTAGGGTATTTAGATTTTTGGTTTTCATACTGCATGTGTGTGTGTGTGTGTGGGGGGGGGGGGGCTGAATCCCCCACATCCTCCTGAAATCCTCACATATGACACATGAGACACTATATGAAACAATATCTAAAAGGCCTGTCATGTCTAAGGGAAACAGTATCCCAGGGCTGCTAGTTACAGATTTACTGTCCAATAGCACTGTGTGTGATCGTTGAGTGGCACGGCTGCTGCCCACTGGACATGCTGTTCGGAAAAGGAGACACAGGGGTTGGATAAGTGGATACAAAGTTGGGTAAGTATCAGCTAAACCCAGAGAAACATGCACTTCACAGCCTAAAACACAGAGTTTAACCTGATATAGTAAACACTAGACCCGGGCGGGTTCGGAGGAAGCCAAAGAGCTGAGAAGACAAGACACTGTCCTGATCCTCTGCTATTTCTGTGACCATGTCAGACTGTGAGGGGCTTCCTACGGGTAAGAGACACAGCGTCTTGAGTGGACGTCCACACATGTATCAAGAGGGATCCATGGTGTGGAACGAGCTGAACTGCTCCGATTTGTTTTCTGTCACTATGCGTTTCTGTGTGTGTTTATAGAAGACACTCTGAAGGCATATTGTACTTGTTTTTAATACATTATGTTAATATATGTCTTACACAGCCCTGGAAAATTATTTTCAGAGTCAGCTCAATATACCACGTGTGTAAACTCCAGCCATTTCCAAACAGGTTTCAATATCTGTGGGTTTAAATGTAAACAGGTGACTGTGAATGCACCACATTTCTGTCATTGCCATGGATACCATAATGTAGATCCCCCTCCAGCAGGGGTTTTCATCTCATGTTGATCCAATAACCACCATTCTGACTAAGAAGCAACCTGGGCACCACTGCTGTTCAGTGTGACGACAGGTGATGAGATTTTTTTTTCTTACCTATTAGTGCGGTTTCTGGTTGTGGTGAATTGCAAAGAGTTTGTTTATTGTTGGCAGTATTGCGGCAGATGGGGACAGTCTCATATCATACTCTGGCCCTAGTCTTGCCCTCTACTTATTCTTCAGGTATGCCAGTTTTTGAAAATACATTCTCAAAAATATACGTATGTAGGTACAAAAGGTTAAAAAAAAACACTTTGCTGCTTTGGCTGCAAGCTCTGAAAATTTGGTCCAACAGCTTACCCAGAACATCACAGGGGTTGTGTATCGTATACATGCCTCTTGACAGAACCTGTGGACATCTAAATGAGCGGATCCTCTTCTGCAGTGGTTAGTCTTCAATCTGTCACTGAATGGGAGGGGGATCCATTTGCTCTCACAACACCACTCATCAGAGTCAGATAAGTACTTTTAGAATTGTAACACATGCTTCTTCAAATGACCACAGATGGTGTATTTAATGTCAGTGCTGTGCAGATTTTCTTTAAGTTGACAGCAGCAGAATCTTGTTCAAATTCCACCTTTGTCGCTGGCTTTTTCCATTTTCCATGATGATGCTGACTAGACATTGAAACTACAAGGCAAGGGACCACTTGTGATGCCTTCACCAGGGTGCCACGGACCCCCAGTTGAAAACCCATGCCTTCCAGGATGCAGGATGATAGTGACGGTTCTAATCATTCTTGTGCTTATGGACTGACTGTGGGTTCTAGGATTTGTTACACTATATGAAAGCAATAACATCTGTGGCTGAGCTAAATCAAAATGCAGAATTGTCAAAAACTGCAATACCTTCAGTGTCCACTGGGGGCTGAAACAAAAAGTGAGTCAATCAGGCTTCATCATTTCATTCAACCCACACATATAAGTCTGTACCAATATGCACAGAGACTCCTTGTTTGAACCGCCATACAGCTCTGTAGAAACATTACAGTGGGTTTGTGCATCTTTTATGTACAGTCTGTGGGTAAACATAAGTGTGGCAGAATGACCATTATAAAATGAAGAATCCTATAGACTTTAATAGAATTAATGATACAGAACCTCATACAGGTTCATACAGAACCGACCCTTGCGAGGATTAAGGGGCAGAAGATGGATGGATACAGAACAGACCTGAAAAAACAGAGTTGAAAAAGTTTCTTAATTACCCTCACATCCCATGACGACTTCAAGTTGAGGAGATTCTATCCACAATGGAACATGCTGTCTATACTGAAAAACTAAATCTGAGCCATCTCTAGTCATGTCCATCCATTAAAATCATGCTATTTTATATGTACTGGATCCAGTATGTTCCTTCATAGTCAGAGTAAACATATATGAAGTTAAGTTAATGTGGTATCTGGGTGTAATTTCTTCCAGTTTGCTTTTTGCTATTCAAGCAGCTGGAGAATTTTTTTGTTGGTGTTTTTTTTTTGGGGGGGGGTGCAGTATAACCACTTATTAGCACTAGGATGTACCAAAGCACCATTCTCATGCATCACACCACTATTTTAATAGATTAGAATAAATTATAATAAAAATACAAATCTGTTATACCTGACTGAATCCATACTTGTTTGGTTCCTGGAAGGTGAAGCAGGAGGAAGGGAAAACAAAACAAAGCGCCGCCCTCATCATAAGAAGTTAGCCAAGACTTCTTCTCTTACCAGCTTCTTGAAAAAGACCACATGTAATCTCTTCCTCTGTTTGTCTGATATTGATGTCTGGCTGGTTGGGTTCAAGCTCTTAAACTCTTCTCCTGTGTTTTTCTTCTATGGGCTGGTTCAGTTCTTAGGGACAAATCCAAATTAGATTTCTTCAGGCAAAAGTCGACCCTGCAACTAACTGTAAAGAAAACCACGCACTGCAGTGGATTTCCATTTCTGGGCTCTGGAGCTGTTGGCTAGCAAAAGACACATGTACTGTGTGCAATATTTTGCTCCCCGGTGTTCTCCTATCTTTGATATTGGAAGGGGGCCTATGGTAAGACTTTTGTGCCCTAGAGGAACAGGAAATGCATCATTTGATCATTCACTCGCTGTAAATGACTGAGAACTTTTTTAAACTTCATCTGAATGCAGGTTATACATAGTACTCACAGGCTGCATAATATTTCGTTATATAGCATAGTGTACTAAGTTACTTATTTAAATTTTTATGTTGCTTCATGTGAGGCCTAGCGCCCTCTATTGACAGGCTGCCACTGGTGCTTTTATTTACATTGCAGTCTGTTGAAACAGCCATTTGTTATCCTCAAAAAGGGACGTGGACTTTTGCAGGCCTAACTTTTTGCTTGCGCATAGAGGTGTCTTCCTGTATCCATAACACATTTTTGTAGGTGCAGACACTACTCCAATCACTGAATCAAACAGAATCAGGGTGGTACTTAGGCACAAGAAATGAACATGATTTATGCAACCTTTCTGACTCCGCCCACTTAGGAGACAGGAAGTGTGTGCCATTACTTACAATTGGTGACACCTTCCCTGAATTGTCTTCCTTTTATGTATGATTCTGGTGGTTTTAATGGCCCTAGTGGTCCGGGGTGGCTGAGGACAATGACTTTGTATTTGTGACATCACAAAAGCACCCAAATCAGAATGGCTTGTTTAAAGCTCAGACCTTTGACTTGTTTTATTATGGAAAAAGAAATGAAAACCTGATTATTTTTTTAAAAACATGTATCTCCTTAAAGGGAGGGGGGTCTCTCTCAGCCATCCTGTTATGGTTTCAGAACTCCACTGGGACAACTCAGCCTGCAAGTATTCAGCCGCAGAGAGAAGCTGCTTCAGTTTGAGCCCTTATAAGGAAACATGGAGTGATTTCTCCACGAGTTCCATCACAATAATGCAGAATGACTTTGCAGATGAAAACACAGATAAGGAGTGAAGGAACGGGAGGGAAGAGTGGGTCGAGGAGGAGGTGGAGGGTGGAAGGCAGCTGAAGTGATAACAGTGCATGGTGGTTCCGAGGTATTGGAACGCAAGAAGAGGTGCAGGTGTGTTTTTGTTCATGTGTTCCAGTGGCTGATGAATGACTGAGCATTAATTAAAGGGTCACTTCTCACAATTTGGGCTGAGAGAAGTGAAGCTCTACTCCTTCCGGGCTGACAGACCAACACAAGCAATGTGTTATAAATAGAAACCTTATCCTTGTCTTGCTCTGTTACTCAGTCTCTCACTCATGTGTCGCTGCCTTCCTTCGATCCCATCTCGGCCCCTCCTCCCTGTACTTTTATCATCCGGCTTTCCTGTTTGTCTCCTCTCCGATCGTCCTTCCTTCTATCTCCTTGTCAATTGAAGCGTGATTCCTTCATCGGTTTAATTACACATGACTCAGTTCTGTGAGAGTTTTCAGAAGAATTAAAGCTGCAGACTGAAGCCAAAGTCAGCAGTGGAAAAAGCCATCTGAAATAAAATCAAAACAGGAAAAGTATATGACCAGCTACAAAGATAATGTATATGAAAAGTAAATAGAATTAGAGATAAAATCAGCTTTGTCATCATTTCCCCATAATTTTAATGAGCAATCAGAAAGAAATACAATCCCAATTCCATAAAGTTTAGATGTAAATAAAATTAAATAAAATATAATCAAAACAGCAATAATTTTCAAATCTCATAAACCCATATGCTATTCTCAATAGTACATAAACAACATGTCAGATGTTGAAACTGAGGGGGAAGGTCCTTCAACAGAAGAGAAAAACCTCCAGCAGAACCAACAGCTCAGGGTAGGCGGCCATCTGCCTCGACCGGTTGAGGTTTGTGGACAGAGGAGAGACAAAAGAAAAGAGTAGAGATAGAACAACAAATAACACGGAGAAGGAGAGAGAGAAGCTTGGTGCATCAGTCCTCCAGCAGCCTAGGACTATGTAGCACAACCAAGGGAGGGATAAGGGTCACCTCATCTAATGCTACACGTTGTTAAAAAAGAACATTTTAAGCCTAGTTTTAAAGGTACAGACTGTGTCTGCAT
Organism: Pseudamia nigra; assembly: GCA_029823295.1. NCBI lineage: Eukaryota > Metazoa > Chordata > Actinopteri > Kurtiformes > Apogonidae > Pseudamia > Pseudamia nigra. The sequence goes on along the minus strand of JAQQAE010008113.1, from coordinate 9,867 downwards.
CCCAGACCCAGACTGGGAGTTGGTTCCACAGGAGAGGTGCTTGGTAACTGAAGGCTCTGCTTCCCAGTCTAGTTTTAGAGACGTGAGGAACCAGAAGTAGGCCTGCACCCTGAGAGTGAAGGGTTTTGATTGGTTTATAAGGAACAATAGGGTCTTTGACATAGGATGCAGCCTTATTGTTTAGGGCTTTGTAAGTTAAGAGGAAGATTTTAAATTATATTCTAAAATTTACAGGGCCACCTTCTCCAACTCCACCTTCTGTTTTATGTTGCACTTGGCCAAGATCAGCAAAGTAACTTTACAAAAATTAAGAAAATCTACTTAATATAATTAAAACGAGCAATTTGAAAAGGTGCCAAAACAATGTAAATTAAATGAGTGAGCTCCATGTAGTAACACTGCCTATCAAAAGTGTTAATAAAGAAGTGTGTGCAACATTTCAGTGACTGCAAAAAAAAAAACTTAACATGTGATGAGTGGGTGAGTTTGACCTTTGAGTCTAAATTGTCAAATGGAACAGGGTTATGTTCCAATCTGAAAACGTCTCATTCTAATTTCTTTCACTCTCATTATATTATTTTGAAACTGTTTTTTGTCGTGTCTTTGAAGCCTGAGCGGGACACTGCTTGGTGTGTGACACATTATACTGTATTTGATGAGCAGATGATGCACCAGTTCAGTTTTCTAGCCTGGTTGATCCCAGATATGAATAAAGTGAAAAAAACGCCAGCTGATGATTTCAGATTGTGACTATGATTGTCTTTTCTTCCTCTGCAAATACTTGTAAGATTCAGAGCAGGTGTTTTCAACCAGTGGTCTGTGGCCCCCTGGTGGTCTGTGGAGGCATTGCAAGTGGTCCCATGCCTTGAAGTTTCAGTGTCCAGGCAGCACCGTCATGGATGATGTGGGGCTCCATTTCCAGAGCACGCAGCAAAAGCAGTAAATTTCTTTTCTAACCATAACCCTACTGAGTAGCAGTGGTCCCCAGGTTGCTCATAGTCAGAATGATGGATCAAAATTGGTTGAAAACCCCAGCTTCAGAGGAATCTCAGGCTTGTATTTTGATGTATTTTCCTGAGGGTGGCAGTATTTTTCTGCTATATGTAGGTGTCTGCTGCTTACAGAGCACAGAAAAAAAAACCAGGGTCATGAAAAGTGCAAAAGGGTATGAGAAACTAGAATGTGAAGACCTATACAGGGTGGGAAAATATGACAAAGGCAGGACAGCAGTGTTAGTTGAAGCAGAATTAAGGAAAGAAAGAAAAAACAGGTGAAATTAAGTGAAGTGAAGCATAAGGTGGTGATGACAGCCTCTGAGGAGGGTGGAAAAAGTAAAGGGGATATCTGCAGTGTGATTAAGACAGATGAAGGCTCCAATGAAAGCTGATGCAGGTGTACATAAAAATAAGTGTGAGCATATATACAAATGCAGATGGGAGGTGAAGATGGTGCTGACGTCATCCTCCATCTGTGTCCTGAATATGAGGCTGATGTGAAACCTTTTCCACATATTACCAGGTCGGTAAGTGTCACAGTGGTCTGAGCAGAATCCCTATCAGCTGTACGTGAGGGACACAGGATGCAGATTTGTGTTTAGAGTGAATTCTGCAGCAGACGCCTCTTCAACTTGGCTGAGTTTATTTTGGGCTGTATCGATTTTGGGACTGAGCGCGTCTGATTTTGAAGACAACAGGGAAGGAGAATGTGCAGGGAAGGAGGATGAGACAATGAAACACTAGAAAAACATTAAAATGAATGAATCTGAGCTGGAAATATTGTGACATTATACTCCCAATGGCCTCTTTATTAGGTACACTGTCATAGTACAGGGTTGGAACTCGTAGCTGTCATAAGGAGCAGTGGGTAAACAGAAACAGAACTCAAGTGAAAGTTAATTATTGTGACTCAAGTATAGTAGAAGTACTCATAAACATAAGTACATAGTGTAAAAGTAAAAATAATATCTCAAAAAACTACTCAGTAACTTCATAGTGTGGAATTTATTACAACATAATATATAGATGTCAAAGTAATATTTTGTTCTTTTTTAAAAACACTTGTTTATTTTGTTGTTTTATTTTGAAATGTTGTTGCTCAAGTTGTTCACTTTTACTTGTTTTCTTTCATATTTTTTGTTAACGTGGTTGATTATTTTGCTCATTTTATTGCATATTTTGTGGTGTTTCTTTGTTCAGTTTCTTCATTATATTGTTAATGTTGATTAGAGGATTAAGGGGTAGAAAATGGATGGATGGATGTATGGATTATTTTACTTGATTATTTTCACTTTGACTCATTTTCTTGCATAATTTCCTCAATTATTTATTTCATTTATGCTTATTTTGTTCGTTTTATTAATTTTTTCTTCATTTTGTGGTTTATTTTGTTAATTTTTTCTAATTTTTTGTTAATTTTGTTGCTTAGTTTATTTATTCTTGATCATTTACTTGATTATTTTAGTTAATTTTTTATTTGAGGATTTTTTTTATTTATTTTAAACTTCAACTCCTTGAGATCTAGCTGAGTGTAACTGAGTAGAAGTACATGGTCTTCATCACAACTGTAACTGAGTAAGAATAAAAAGCAAAACACCTACTGTCAGAAGTAGATTTTTCAGAAAAACAACTCAAGTACATGTAAAGGAGTAAATGTACACACAACAGGAATAGTCCTGTAGCATGTGGCTTATAAACAATGCACAGTTAGGACTAAAAGCAGCCTGAAGAGTTGATACAAGGTAGGATGAATCCATGCTTTCATTTTGTTTAAGTCAGTCATAACCATAACATCCACATGTCAAAGACAAAGCGACATGTTCCCAGTCTTTTATTGACCAACCTTTACTGACTCCATGTCAATCGTAGCCTTAGTTTCCTGTTCTCAGTTGACAGGCGTGTCACTCTGTGTGATTGTTTGCAGCTGTTGTCCATCTGATTTGCTAGGTATCACCTAGTTTGCCATTTGTATCACGTTTTGCACAATTTTGCCTAAAAATGGACTTTAGCTGCTTCACTAACTGTATATTTATTATCCCCCGCCCAAAGTAAGTTGGAGATTTACAGCTGAGACTTCTGTACGTATATGTGTGTCTGTCCCATAGATTATATGGTCTGTCTGAACATTCAGCTCTATATCGCCAATGTTCCTAGACCCAAACTAGCCAAACTTGGCAAATGGGCAGTCAGGGTAGGGGAAAGGGTTACTATGGTGACCACTACCGAATTTGCATATTGAAAAATACTCTTTTTTTGAGAAAACTAAAAAGAAATTTCTTGCAGAATGGTATTTGTGAAGCATACCCAACACAAAATGTGACCTTTTAAGGGCAGGATTATCTTTCAAACACACTGAATATTTGCAGCCGTTCTCATCATCCAAAGTGAAATCTGCAAATCTGGTTTTGGCCATAAATAATTAGCTATGTCATCAGGTTGAAAATATCATCTCCTTCTGGGTTATTGACTGTGCTGATTCCAAATATGTTGTGACCTTCAAGGAAAAAGGGCAAGGTCATTGGGTGGGGGATTTGACTTTTCACAGCTTTCACATCACAGCTTTCTTGTTGCAACAGACACCTATATGAAATGATCCGAAAATTGTTGCATATTGCTCTAGCTGTAGAAGGACATGCATTATATTAAATCTGCTGAAGGCGATGCATGAAAACCGAGTTAAAGATAAGGCATTTTACATTTTCATACATGGTCAACTCACGCTAGTGTACCTTCTTATCTGGTAGAAATAGTGGAGCAGAGTTCTTGGTTGTTCAGGAAATGGGGGTAGGGTGAACATGGATGTTTCTGCAGCCAAGTCAGAAGTGATTAATGTTGTCGTCGGTTGAGAGAACACAGAGTCTGCACACTCTGGAATTCAGATCTGTGCGTGTGTGTCCTTACACGCCGTAACACTGCTGGATTCTCATGGTAATGAAGAGGTGGGTTTAGATTGGTGTCCCGTAGACAGATGATCATTCTCACAGTCGTGGGAGGGTAACAAATTACACCGACTCCTACTGACCTGCAAGGCACCGGTTAGTGGGCTATAATAGTCGTACATAGCGGCGTCCACATTAGCAGATTTTCATAGAGTGCTGTCCACTGAATTACACCAGTGCTCCTCTCTTGTCCAAGTTACGCCTCATTAACATATAGATTAGATGTAGAGGAGTCATTGTGGTTTATAACTTCGCTATACTGCATCATTAGAGTGAAGGCATGGAGGTCAGGCAGTGAAGATGGAAGTAAATAACACAGAGTTGGACGATCAATGACGACTCAGGCTGATAGTAGCTTATAACGGGACGGGTTGGTGAATCGATGCGCAGTAAAGGTAGGGTGACTATTAATGTGACACATGCTGGTCTTCACAACATAATTTCAAAATGAATCTAATGAAAATAATAAAAAGAATAATGAGGTCAGAGTGAATGTGTTTTCTTTTTGTGCGTTTTTCTATTTTTATTTCATTTTTCTATTTTTCATCTTAAACATAACTTTTATTTTTTTGCATCTTTTACATTATTTACTTCTTTCTGTATGCTGTTCAAGATTTTTTGTCTTTTTTGCATTATTTTCATCTTGCAGTGTCCTTTACCACTTCTTGTTGTGTAAATGTTTCATTTTTTTTTGTCATTTTCATCTTTTTGCCTCCTTTGTGTCTTTTACATCAGTTTAATCTTTTTTCATATTCTTGCGTCTTCTACATAATTCTTGTCATCTGGTCTTTCTTATGTCTAGTTCATTTTTGTGTATTTTACTTTGTTTTGTGCATTTTTATGACCTTTTGTCTTTTAGCATCTTCTGTGACATTTTTCATGTTTTTACCTTTCGTGCTTTTGTCATTTTCATCATTTTGCATCTTCTTCACCTTTATGCATCTTCTATCACTTTGCATCTTGTGTCTTTTTTGCATTTCTTATGTCACTGTTGTCTTATTGCATGTTTCACTAATAAAGTTTTGAGGTTTTTATCATCTTTCATTCAGCTTTTAAACCTGACTAAAATAATGATTTGATTTTTATCATGATAATTATCAACTTCAGCTGATATTAAACTTAAGCGTGGGAACATTTTTGTCTGTATTTTTGTAGAGCAATACAGCAGCAACACGTTAGTCTCATCTTTCTTAATCCAAGATCACTCCTCTCACATGTCACTTGAAGTTTAATCCTCTGCTCCGCACAATGCACACATTTACAGTCTCAACAAGTATAGATTTGTCATCTCTGTCTCCAAACCATTGTACTGTCAGCATTAAAAGATGTTTGCCATAAAAAGGCTGTTTTGGAAAAATGTACTGTATAAAGCACTGGTGCTGAACTTTAGTTTATATATGAATGCAGGGCTCACCTTTTAAGGAAGTCGTGTAGTCTCTCTGGTAGTGAATGTGAGTGTCTCTGGATCATTGTTTCTAAAACTCCGTTTTTGTCCGTCCATGGTATGATGCAGCTTCAGAGGTTCCAAATTAAAATGAGGCCTTAGGCATTTTTAAAAGTCTTTGTTTTGCGGGTAGCACAGAGTCTAGGTGTAAACGTGATGGTTGACACTCCTGTCACCTATCAGGAGAGTTTTGCTGATCAGTTTTCAGTCCAATGTGACAAGCAGCTGTAGTTTCCATCTGATGGTGCTGCACACGGATGATGCATTCACTCTGATATTTTAATAATGTTAACTATTCGATCCAATTTAACTCAATTTTATTTGTATAGTGCCAATCAAAATCTCTAGGCGCTTCACAATTCGAGGCTGAGACCTCAAGACTATACAGAGAGTAAAACAACAGAACCACCGAGAGCAAGTCAGGGGCGACAGGGCGAAAAACTTCCTTTAACAGAAGAGAAAAACCTCCAGCAGAACCAGCGGCTCAGGGTACGCGGCCATCTGCCTCGACCGGTTGGGGTTAGTGGACAGAGGAGAGACAAGAGAAAAGAGTAGAGATAGAACAACAAACAACACAGATACTGGACGACGTCCATGGACATTGGACCAGTCCAGAACCAGCAAACACACAGCAATGACATCAGGAGACCTAGAGACCTGGCTCAGAGGGAGGAAGCACAAAAACTACCCCACTACTATCACAGCATTGCAAAATAAACAGTAAGACAATAAGAGGTGACTGGAGAGGTGAGAGATAAAGAGAGAAAAGGGAGATGGAGAGAGAGAAGAAGGGAAGAGATACAGTAAATGGAGAGAGGTACACGAGAGTTGAAAAGGAGATAAAGAGAGAAGTTGAAAGCAAAGCTCAGTGCATCACTGTCCCCCAGCATCCTAGAACTATGCAGCGGAACTAAGGGATGATTAAGGGTTTTCCTGACCTAGGCTTAACCATATGCTTTGTCAAAAAGGAAAGTTTTAAGCCTAATTTTAAAGGTACAGAGACTGTGTCTGCATCCCGGACCCATATTGGAAGTTGATTCCACAGGAAAGGATCTTGGTAACTGAAGGCTCTGCCTCCCAGTCTAGTTAGAGATTCTCAGAACCACAAGTAGACCTGCACTCTGGGAGCAGAGAGCTCTGATGGTTTGTAGGAAACAATACGGTCTTTGATATAGGGTGGCGCCTTGTTGTTCAGGGCTTTATAAGTTAAGAGGAGGATTTTAAAACCAATTCTAAACTTTACAGGCAGCCAATGAAGGGAACTACAGTTTGTGGTTAACCACAATTATAAGGCATGGTCATAAAAGCAGCCACCCATTGGCACAAATCACCATTTTAGGGTCTTTTCTTACTGCCACCCATCTCAAAAGCTGACAGGACAGAGAATGTACAGTGGTTAACGACTATGGCAAGTTTCAAGTACAGTGGAACCTCGGACAACGACCGCTTCTGGCAACGACAATTTGGATACCGACGAAAAAAACTGCAAAAAAATTGAACCTCATAATGTCGAATTATCTAGACAACAACGCCCGGGTCACGTCTGCGCCACTTCCGGGTCTCGACGAGAATGACCCGGAAGTCAGAGCACTAGCCACTAGCGCTAGCTGTGGCTTTATATGGGAGTTTGTTATGGGTCCAGAACGGATTAATTGGTTTTACATGTATTCCTATGGAAAAAGTAATTTCGGATAAAGACTGATTTGGATACAGGCCGTGACGCCAGAACGGATTATCGTCTGTATCCGAGGCACCACTGTAAATCAATTCCAATAATTTTCAGTTTGTGTGTCTTTTCATGATTCAAAAAACAGTCGTGCCACTGTTCCCAACAGCTAGTAGATATTCCACAGTGCTCAGTAATCACTGCAAGTTTCAGTTAAGTTGATTCAGACACTTTCAAGCTATTGCACTGATTCACAAGGTTTGCAGACGTGGAAAACTCAGAAGTGCACATGGATGATTGAAGACGATTCCTTGTCCACAGCTTAGAGATCTTCTCTCCTTGGATAAATTCAAAACTCTGATAAAAAGAAATCTGTATCTGAAGAGTGTAATTGCTACTCTTAGGCCAATCTTCTCTTGTCTGTTTATCATAGTATAATGCTTGTATTTGTTGTGTTGTGAATGATGTGCCTACTTGGCCAGGTCTCCCACGAAAAAAGGGATTATATTGTCAAGAGACTTCCTGGTTAAATGAAAGTTAAATTTATGAAATAAAAAATACAATTTGTGCCAAGTAACAGTGATTTAAACTAAATGGCAGCACCAACTGGAAAGAATAAAAGAACACTGGTTGTACTTCGTCATTTGTTTGAGGTGTAATCATGTTATGGAAGGGGATGAGACTTCTGACTTTGGCAAACTTCTGTGTCTATCTAGTATTAGTTGTTGATAGATTAACCATTTTCACTTTAATGTTCAGTTAACATCCTTGTCAATACAAAGTACCTCTTAGCATGATATTGTGACACATAACATGAATTTGAACTGACGTTGTTGCTGATGATTAACAGTTGGGGGCTAGGATGCTGCAGTAACTGTTGCTGATAAAATATTACATATACCCCGTGTCCACTGCCAGTAACTCCTCCGCTCAACTCAGTTTGTCTCACATTAGGGACCAGTATGTTGCATTTCCTCTTAATTCCACCTCAGCCATGGTGCTCATTATGGCAATTCATCATCAACATATAGCGATAGTACAGCTGCATCTATAAGCCAAGTTACAATGGCACAAGAGGAACCCTATGATTATGTAGTGTAACCTCCAAAATAAAATTTTGACTTTATTTATAATAGTTATACTTATTCTACAGTTGCTATAGTCAGGGAACACAGTGCTGCATGATAACACACAGACAATGTGCCATTTCTGGATTGACCAATCAGTGACCTGCATGAATTTTACATCATGTTTATGGTATTGCTTTGTCCTCCTTGAAACTGCAGCAAATCAGTAACCGAAATTAGTCTCCCATACTCCTGCTCCACCTACCTTGTCCTACTAACAGCAGTGGAAATGGGGCAATAAGTATCACTAACAGCCAGTGACAGATGATGTTTTATATCAATCCCAGCTAAACTTAATCAATTACGCAGGAGAGGGGGATATTAATCTGTGTTACAGGGAGAATCAGTGAGATTGATGCTCTAGTAAAGGTTTAATGATGTTCAGTGCATCAGTGCTGTTTCCTGTGATTGACGGGGGTATATGATCCCCCACTCAGAGCAGAGAATCTGGAGTAGGACGAATAACACTGCTCCACAGCCTCAGGATTAGGAGCTATTTACAGCTCAAAAAGCTGATTCTCTCTGCTCACGTGCTTCCTCACTCTCTCCTTTTCAGTCCTGACTTTGGAATCAGTCTTAACAGTGACTGGATGTTTCCCTTTAAGCTTAAGCCACCAAACTGTGTTTACTATTACACACCTTGATGACGGGGGATTATGGAGAATTTGATCACTGCTCCTCCCCGTAGAAAGAGCTGGAACCCTGCATCGAACAGTAAAGTGGAACACTGATCAGATGCATTTGAAACAAGCTGTACTGTTTCACACATTCAAATGAAAGAAATGGAACTCTAGCTTTTGTATTTGCAAAATAAATCCTTCTTATTCCCTGGTTCCCTAAAATTCTCCACTGTGGACAGTCATCTGGCAGTGCATAATGCTGTCAGAGACCCTGGCCAAGTGACTGCACTAAAACACAAGTGGTGACCCAGTTTTCCTGAATCATAACATCATTGCTTGGCTTTGCAGCTGCTTGTGTGATCTAACTGTGCTCTGTGGTGTATCACTGCCATTTCTCCTCGTGTTTCACTGTACTGATATCACAAAAAACAGATTATATAACATTTCTTAGTTGGATGCTTTTTTCTCAGCGTTGTTTTAGACCCAATTGTAAGCCTCCTTAAAATGTAGGTAATTAATTCTACATTTATGTCACAGATTCCAGCTTTCTGGCACAGTTTTTCACAGTACTGTGTCCCAATGAAAAGGATAAAAATATGGTTTCCTGTCATGATACCCATGTGCATGATGAATACTGTTTTGATGTAAATCTTCATGTAGGAAGTAGTCCTGGGAACCTCAGGAAAATCCCAAAGATGTGTTTGAACTGAGGGTTTTCGAGAAAATTACACAGAAAATGAACAGAAATGAATAAAATAGTCAAGAAATTCAACACAAACAAAATAATGAAGGAAAGGAGCAAAAGTGAATAAAACAATGAATTTGATTAACAAAACTGCACTGAAAGGTAGCAAAATTGTACCAAAATGAATCCAAAGGAGCAAAAAAAAAATCAAGAAAAATGAATAAAATGAGCCATAAATCAAAATTGAACAGAAGGGACAAAATAACCCTCTGAAAATTAACATAAATGAACAAAATAATCAATAGAATGAATGAAAAAAAAGTTAAACGCTTTTGCAAACAGCATATTATTGTTTATTCATCAGTCTCAGAATGCATTTTTTTATTTTGTG
>JAQQAE010008112.1:0-15424 GCA_029823295.1 Pseudamia nigra | reverse complement strand
CAAGTTATTTCTGTGACCATTGTGGGTTTTTCTGTCATTTACAGAGGGGACCAACAATTTTATCCACGTCTGTATTTTTCCTATAGGGAGAAATAGGTGGCTGCCTTGGTGGAGGTCTGTTGTTTCTATCCTGGATAATTTTTTTTCACTTTCATTCATTATTTTTTGTAAATTTTGTAATTTAGATCATTTTTTTAATTTTCTGGGCCATTTTGTTCATTTTTGTTCATTCATTTCTGCTAGATGTAATTTTTTGTTGTCATTTTGTTTCATTTCTTGTTTATTTTGTTGATTCGTTTTAGTCATTGTTTTGTTCATCTTATTGATTTAATGCTTACTGAGGGTATGTTGTTCATTTTGAATACATTCAGTGTTCATTCATCCACATGTTATTTTCTTCACTTTTGATTTGGACATAAAAATGTCCAAATTAAAATGTCTATGTGGATGTCTGAGTCCCAAGGAGATGTCTTCAGCTGAAAAAGTTTTGGAAACACTTAATTGCACCTTTAATTTTAACTCTACTTCTCCTTCTGTGTCTCACAGTTAACGTTTGTGATGAGGAGATGCTTCTGTGCCAGAACGGAGGAACGTGCTACCAGAACCAGAAGTGCATCTGTCCTCCAGATTTTAAAGGGGTACTGTGCCAACACTCCCGCTGTGAAGCGGGCAAGGACTGCAATGCCGCCTCTTCACCGCACCTCTCCACAGCCACCCTGCTGCTCTGCACTCTGTTAGCCCACCTGCTGGCCACGTTAACTCCCCATTGAGCCACAACCCCCCTCCCCCAAACCAAGGAGTGTGTGTGTGTGTGTGGGTGGGTGGGTGTGTGTGTAGTGTGTGTGTATGTGTGTGTGTGCGCGTGAGGCTAAGCGGTGACCCCAGGGTGGCATGGCAAGGGCCGTCCCGGTCATGGACCCGATGAACGCACTGCAGCACCTGCATAAAACGCGTACACAGTCACAGGACAATAACTCACCCCAGTCCCTTCCAAACACACACATACACACCTCACAGGACTGTTATGACACCGAGTGTGTGCTCAGGTGTGAGAAGAAGCAACAAGTGAAAAACAGGGCAGCGACCTCAAATAACAGATGCAGACGGCAAGGGGAAAGGAATCATACCAACCACTGTTCCCTTTATTTCTGAGCTGGAGCAATGTGCATCAAACCAAAAAGAATAAACTGAACACTTTCACCACTGTTTCACTTCAAAGGGAATGGCTGTTGTAACCACAAAGACCTTTTGTTTTTCCTTTTTTGTCTTGAGTTCCGGATCTCGCCTCTGTTAGACTGCTCTTTGTGGCAGCCGGCATGAATGCGTGTGGTCAGACTCGCAGAAAGATGACGCACATTGACACAACTGGTGGGTCAGAGGCGAGACCACCGTTTAATCCTGCTGCTGAGGCCTACATAGTATAATACCCAGGTTTCATTTCTTCTCAAAAGATGAGACTTGATTTACATTTATTCTCTTTCTGCTGCATTTTTTAACATTATATCTTAAGTCAATGTATCTAATGTGCCCACTAACAGTCGCTGAGATTATACATTATATAATATCCAGGGGGTTACCAATTATAAAAATTTAGTCACTATTATGGTTGTTATAGGAATGAGTGATTGTTGCCACACTTAGCAAGATTTAATCTTCACACAGTATTCAGGAAGCAGAATTTAACTTATCAGAAATCTAAAAGAGAGAGAAAAATATCAATCACGTATCAATATTATATGACATTATTTGAATATTTTTTGTAGAAATTATTTTTGTTTGGAGTTAAAATAAATTATAAAAAATGACATTTACAATTATTCCAAATGAGCATTTATTACACTGGGTGTAAACCTTGCAGTAAATATGACTGTTATTTGCCTTCTTGTATTTATTTTGTGTGTACCTTCTCCTTTAGTGTTTTTTTGTTTTTTTTTTATTATTTTCAACATTGTCCATTAACACTGAAGACATCCAAACTGTGAAAGATCACAGATGGAATTATGCAGTAAACAAGAAGTGTTAAACAACCCAGAACATGTTTTTATTTTAGACACATTTATCTCTGATGACAGATTTACATTCTCTCATCAGATTCATGTGATCGTCTGGAACGGGTTGTGTGCAGCATGAATGGATGGGGATGGAATCAATAACCCAATTAGTGTTACCACAACTACTGTACAAATCCATATTATGGCAAGAAACACTCAGACAGTCCATCATTACTTTAACAGAGACATATTGTGACTCTTTTTAACAAGTTAATTTAATCCTTACGTATCCCTAAAAGATGCATTTTACACCTGTCGGCCATGACATTATGACCACTGACAGGTGAAGTGGTAATAGAATCAATTATCTAGTTAAAATGGCACCTGTGAGTGGGTAGCATGTGTGAGGCAGCAAGTCCTTGAAGTTGATGTATTCAAAACTAAGCATTAAGCAGTGTAAGGATGCAAGTAACTGAGACAACTCGGTCAAAGCACCAAAACTCCAAAACTTCTCTTGTTCTGTCATGTAAAATCAATCTTATTCAGTGGTCCTGGTCCTGCAGTGGACAGAACCCCATGAGGAAGGAGGGACAACTACTGTAGATCTCAGTCCAGTAGAGTATCTAAATGAACAAACACAAAATATTACTGCCGCATGATGTTGTTTAGGTTCCAGAACAGCTAGCAATGCTATGGTGATCAGTGTAAATTTCAGCTCAGGATACTATAGGGATGCTTCATTCTTCCATGTCTCCATACTCACATCTCCAGCTCCCTATCAAACAGGTTGTTTCAGTGTTTTCTGCTTTAAATGAGTTCCCATTGACCATATCCATTTCTTGTTCATGACATGCATATTATCATGTAGACTGTACATTATCCCAGGAAGTTGGTTTTCGATCTGGAGGACTTACTAAGGACAATTGCATATTTGTGACATCACAAATATTTAGAGATTCAGATTTGAATGGCTTGTTCCAGGTCCAATTATGTGACAAAGGGATGTGTGTTTTTACTCCTTTGGGTGAGAATTTTGATGCTTTAACATTATTCTTAGAGCCACAGAGCTGTTAGGTCTAGAAATATCAGGAAACTCTCATTTTTACAATACGAGTGTTTCTTGCCATAATATGGATTTGTACTGTAGTTGTAATAGCACTTGTAGGGCTATTGGCTCTGTACCAACCCTTCCTCTGCACAAGGCAACTGATGGTCTAACACGGGGGTTTTGATTGAGGGACCACCATTCTGACTAAGAAGCAACCTCAGGACCACTGCTATTCAGAATGAGGACAGGTGTTTTTCTGTAATTTGTGTGATTTCTAGATGTGGTGAATTACACAGAGTCTGCTATTCTTGGCAGTATAGTATTTAAAAAAGGCCTTAAAGGTAATCTTTTCACGAAAGCCTTTTATTAGAGTTTGACTGTTGTAGATCGACTCGTATGTTATTTTTTATTGTTGTATGATGTGTTCCTCTGTAGCACTTTGAGATTGTTCATTTGATATATAGTGCATTATAAATAAAATGTATTATTATTATTAGTAGTAGTAGTAGTAGTAGTAGTAGTAGTAGTAGTAGTAGTAGTAGTAGTAGTAGTAGTAGTAGTAGTATAGTAGTGGATAGGGACAGTCTCATCATTCTCTGGCTCTAGCCTTGTACTTATTCTTCAGGTATGCCAGTGTGAAAAATCCACTCTCACAACTATATGCAGTTGTAAAAGGTAATTAAAAAAAAATCTCTTTACTGCTTTTGCTGCAAGCTCTAGAAATTCGGTGTGACAGATCCACACTGGTGCTGGCTTGACATTCAAACTGCAAAGCCAGGGACCACTTGCAATGCCTTCATGGACCACCAGGGGGCTGCGGCCCACTGGTTGAAAACCCCTCATCTGAAGCACTTTCAGAAGGCAACAAATGGCCATTTGTTTACTACATAATTCCACACATATTCTCTCACAGTTGGGGTGTCTTCTGTGTTAATGTCCAATGTTGAAAATTATAAAAATGTAGAAAAAACACTTAAAGAAATGATGTGTCCAAACTGTTGACTGGTAGTGTACATACTGTTTAACACCTTTTCTCAGTTGGGTGGAAAGAAAAAAAGTTGACAAAAGAGAAATATAACTTTAAGTCATTGATTTGACCAGTTTCATTCACTTTTGACGGGGCTTTTAATGCTAATTATGACAAAAGGATTATATTAGAGGAATTTAAGTCTGCCTGACAATCATCGTTATAAGAACTGCTTTTCTTGTCAAGAAAATATAAATTATTTTATTCTGCTAAAGGTTGCAAAGAACTTTTATATCTAACTAAAATGTCCTCTGCAAACACAGTGCAAGTGATGGGCTAATTAAAATATTTTCCATTATAACAGGAGACAGACCACGTCCTGTGTGACTATGACTGACCCCCGAGGCTTCACTTTCCAGTCACTGTTCACAAGGTTGTTCCACACTGTTCAGCAAAAATGTCCTTCAATTTTTTTCTTCCCCCTTTACAGCAGCTAAAAGATAATTTCACCAAGAAATGTTCAATTGCTGAGTCAGTCCAGGTACACAGTGGATAAAGAGACATGAATGCTGCATTACACCAGGATACAGTGTACATCGGAGATAAAAGCCAGACTAAGCCGGTGAGAAATGACAAGACTGGGATTTTGGCGTTATGTCTCTCTGTCTGAGCTGCTGGTAGATGTATTAACTATTCTGTGTGGAGGCCTCATCTGTTCTGAGCCTGAGTGGTGTCAAGAACTCAGACTTGGGAGGGAATAGTATATGAATGTAGAACACGGAGAAGTGATGTACGGACCAGAGTTCATTGTGGATCAAGCAGCAGGTAGTCCTCCTCATAGACAGATCCAAATGTACTGCAGCCGTGACTCAGTATACGTACATTTTATGAAGTGAACCGAGGGGAGAGGTGTCCCAGGTTGAGTGGTAGCTGTCAGAAGTACAAGCCTGGTTCCAAAATAGTTCTGTGACGTGGAAAAATGCTAATTAAAAATAATGCAGTAGTATGAGCACAGTATACAGTATTCCTTCTCACACTATGAAAAAATCAATGTTGGGGTTTTAAAGCTGCAGTTAGTAACTTTTTTTTAGTTACATTTGTTGAAACTCTATTTTCTATTATCTGGTAACAGGTCATTAATACAGTCTGGGGGCGGGGGGTGTATCCGTTTGCATCATCTGCAGCCTGTAATATGATTTTCTAAACTTCACAGCGCCTCCAACACTCCAATTAAATTTTGCCAACAAGTGATAAATGTAGTGTTAGCAGGCTGTCAATCGTTCTTATGCACATGCTGTAGATACATCTCCTGATGCATGAAGTTCGTATCGGGCACACACTGCTGCAGTTGTAGCATGTGTGGCTGAACATAGCTATGACTGAGAAACAAAGGACCCACAGAGATAAATTAACAAGTCCTCCTTTAGCTATGGCTTACACAGCAAAGAAGATTCGGGAGAGAAGAACAGCAGCTGGTCAGAGCCAGTGCCTCCGGTCCTCCATGACCAGTGTTCGGCGCTGATTGGGGCCAGAACACTGGTCAGGACGAGAGGCGCCAGCTCCCTGACGATCACCGAGGTGCTGTCTCTACCAGTAATGCTAGGCATTAGGATGTGCTAAGCCAGGGGTCGGGAACCTTTTTGGCTGACAGAGCCATGAAAGCCACATATTTTTAAATGTATTTACGTGAGAGCCATATAATATTTTTAACACTAAATACAACTAGATGTGTGAGTTTTTAAGTAAAACCTACAATATAAGAGTATAATAAGTCTCTGAATTTATTCTTTTTAATAACGTTGTGATACTGAAGCAAACCAATAATAAATAAAATCCTTCTTACTGTTAATGCGACTTCTGGTGTTGGATGCTTTTGCTGACAGCCTTATCGTCTGGTTGATACGCGGTGCGGTGAAGCTTCACACAGGCGTTGAGGTTTTCATCCGTTTAACGTGATCTTGATGTTTTTCAGATGTGAGAGTGACTGCTCACATGGATATTTCGATGCAAGTGTAGCACGGTGTGTATTGAAGTGTTGCTTTACATGTGACCATTTCATCGATGAAATTTTATCATTGCATATTAGACACAAGGCAAAACCTGCTCTGTCCACAAAGGCGAATTCCTCTGTCCATTCGTGCTGAAATGTACAATGCTCTTCATCTCTTTTTCTTTTCACCAACTTCATCGTCAAAAGGGTTTGCTCTGAATAAATTAGCTAGCTGACTATTCGATTGAAAGGAGTGAAATTTACTTCTTGACCTCACGACGACTTGTATAGGCTCTCGCTTTATCCAATAAAAATAGAGCTTTGGTGTCGGACCCTCCTGAAGGACAGCTGGGATTGGCTCCAGCCACCCGCAGCCCTGAACAGGTAGAAACAGTAGAAAATGAATTGATTAAAATTAGTCATTAGTTATTGTGTTAAGAAATGTCAGCTAAGATTTATCTGCGAGCCAGATGCAGTCATCAAAAGAGCCACATCTGGCTCGAGAGCCATAGGTTCCCGACCCCTGTGCTAAGCAATGACTGTCTGTCTTGTTCAGATATGGTTCTTAGTGATGCCTGCGGTTGCTCAAGTCATTGTATTTGTACACTCAATGGTGGGTGCCCCGAGAAAGACGGGCAGAGAATAATAGCTGTAGTTGTTAAACTTTTCTGGTTAAGTCCTAGATTTCTTCAAGTTGCCCACTGCAGCTTTAACATTTATGTAGAGACTGTCATGTAAAATAGAAACTGGAAAAATCCTCAGTACTGATAGTCCTGAGCAATCCTGACAAAATATGAACAATGGGGAAAAAACAAGCCATTCTGAATTTTTGTGATTTGTGACATCACAAGTCACTGCATAAATGGAAACTCTTAAAGGTTCCATCAGTAATATATGTTACATGATTTTCACTGTTTGTGTTGCATACTGTACTTCAAATGCAAGCTTACATGCGTACACAGCTCCCCCACGCGTCCCGGTTTTATGCATCTAGAGCCAGGTAATAAACCAAAAATGTTAAAATACTACAATTTCAAATAATCAATATAAATAATTATCATGATGAACATCAGAGTCATTTTTGAATCAGATAGTTATTTGTGGTTTTAAAATATTAAGACATCTTCTTCTTCTCCTTTTAATGGGACAAAAATGTAAAATATGAAACAAGGCATCAGGACACAAACAGACCTGTCGTCTCTGATTTTAGGATTTCATATTTTTTGTGATTTACAAAAGAAACTGAGTATAATAAGCTTCTTCTTCAGTGAGACTAAAATACATAAAAGATATTTATTTTTAGTTTTAAAGATATCCTCATGATTAGAACACAAAAAAATGCTAAACAGCAGAACATTTGACAAATCTAGAGGAAGAGCATGAGATTCGTCCAAGATCAAAATACACCATGAATAAACTTGAGTAAATAAGTGTCTCGGTATCTGTCATGAGTCCACTAACATCAACAAACAACCCGTTCCCAGTAGAACACAGGCCCTACACCAGGGGTCTGCAACCTTTCACTCTGATAGATGCCTGGAGCCATCCAAAAAAATCCTCCTTGCTCAAACATTTACCTACATTACATAATATTCTTTTCTGTATTTTACTAATTAAATGTGAAATACAATAGCAACTGAGCATTGCACTTATTTTGTGCATTTTTCATTGATTATGTGTACACAATCTATCGTATACAGTACACAAAAAATATCAACAATGAACAAAATCGTCAAGAAAGCGAAGCAAGATGATGAAAAAATGAACAAAATAATCACAAACACAACTGAAATATAGACAAGATGAAACCACTAAGTAAAAAAATAAACCAGCGAAGGCAAGGCAGCACAAGTTTGTTTATATAGTACATTTCATTCATAGGAGTAACTCAATGTGCTTTACACAATAACAACTGAAAAAAATGAGAGAGTAATTGAATTTGATGCATTAAAAACATATGATAAAAATGAAATGAAAAATACAATAAAATAAAGTATAGAAGCAGAGCGAAAGAGAAAGAAGACGAAAGCTCAACAGAAACAGAAACAAAAAAATATACAAAATTAACAAAAGGGAACAAAACAATGAACAAAATGGTCAAGTAAATGAACAAAGATAATGAACAAAAATTGATAAATTGATATGGAAAATGAAAAAAAAAAATTCACAAATAATCAAGGCAGGGTAGACAAAAACCCAGGGCTATTAAGAAAAATGAACAAAATAGTACTCAAAATTAGCCAAAAATAAAAATCAAACTGGTAGCCTAATAATATTGGGTTCTGAAACTGTTACATTTTACAGATGGATATTGTAAGAATGTTTTAGAGCCTCTGGGGAGGAGCTGAAGAGCTGTATGTGGCTAACGATGAAGCCGGTAAAAATCTGGCTAATGGTCGGCGGTTCCCGACCCAGATTTTTCAGTCTTGACAACGTCCCGACAGGAATCATGCCAGTTCAACATGTTGAATCGACAGGACTCAAGTCCCGGCAATGTGCGGCGGTCACGACTCCGCCTTGGCGACTTTTATCATTGGACATGCGTGTCACAACCGGTTACAACGCAATCAATGTGTACTGTCAATAGATGGCGCCAGTTCCCAGGTGTGTGTCGTGCTGCCAACCTACAGCCGTGTGCGAGGTTCCTTCAATCATCAGTCGCGTTTCTCTATGTGCGGCCGGCTTTATTCAGCATACAGCACTTCCTCATACAACATGCTGTGGGCTGCACGTGTGCATGACATCCACCTGGAACATACCATTATTAGATACACAGAGGGGAGAAGCTTGGCATCAATGAATCACAATGAGACTGCTGTTACGGCGTTTCCCCCTCTATGTATCTAATAATGGTATGGTCCAGGTGGATGTTATGCACATGTGCAGCCCACAGCATGCTGTATGCTGATTAAAACTACTGCAGCTACATGCAATTATGTCTTTATTGGAACAAACAACGGCAATGTGAAGAACTGACTCAATGCAAAAAGACGACAAAATCTTTCAGAGATTTGAAAAGCAGATGGCCTGAACTTGAAAACATTTTTGAAGACTGGGTGAACACACAGAGAGCAGATGGCCGAGGTGTTTCCACCGTGCAGATCTGACTGAAAGTCAAAACAATCACCACCGACAAGAAGATTGAAGATTTCAGAGGTGGACCATCTTGGTGTCTAAGATTTATGAGATGAAAAGGCCTGTCAGTCAGGGCACGGACAACTCCATGTCAGCAACTCCTTCCCGACTACGAGGAAAAAATTACAAACTTCAGTAAGTTCTCTCAAACAGAGATAGCTGAGAATTCCATTGGACCAGACGACATAAATATGGATGAAGTGCTTTTGATGTTCGACCTG
The DNA here is from genome assembly GCA_029823295.1 of Pseudamia nigra. Lineage (NCBI taxonomy): Eukaryota > Metazoa > Chordata > Actinopteri > Kurtiformes > Apogonidae > Pseudamia > Pseudamia nigra. Next base: position 6,072 of record JAQQAE010008112.1, on the reverse strand, counting down.
CCTCTCACAAAGACTGTTAACAGGAAAGCTGAATCGTCCGTCACACTGAAAACAACCAGCCATGAGAAAACACATCCCACCCGTGCCAGAGCCACATAGCACCTGACAAAAGGATGCCCCCAACTAGCTGTGCCACAGGTACTGTTCAGAAAAGAACATTTATTTCATTTAAAGTTTTTAAAAAAAATTCTTCGTAACATTTTTCTATGTGAATATCCCATGTTACAATGTGAACATCTGCGGCTTATACATTATATGTACAAAATCTTTTTTTGACCTTAAATTTAGTGGGTGCGGCACATTCAGGTGCGCTTTATAGGCCACAATTTACAGTATATACATGTCAGGGACCGAGCAGAGAAAAGTCAGGACAAAGGTGTAAAAATGAAAATGTCAACATTTAATAAAATTTTAAATCACAAAGATTTACAAAAATTACTGAAAAATACAAAGAAATCTTCAAAGTGCAAAATAAACTAAACAACAGGGCCCAATTTAAATTACCTCAACTAAGCCAGTGTGTTAACACAATAAGATGACCTAACAAATGACACACAGCAGGGGTGTATATACAGGTAGGCTACCCTAAACAGACACATGAGGAGTACATTCAAATTACCAAAATAAATACACCATTAACCCAAACCCCTTTCAAAGTACTTTACCAAATCTAACAATAATAACTAAAATTAAATTGACCACAAATTATACACTACTTATGGAAAAGAAATCTTGAAAGTAACAAAGGAGCCTCCTTGTCCCCCTTCTCCTCTCTGGTGGTTGGTCTGGCCCACTTCCTGCTTTCAGCTGTAAAGGCTCCGCCTCCACAGTCTTTTGGTCTTTTGCCGGGCAGGCCTCAGGACGAAGGTGTAACAAAAAGACAGCATGTTAACCAAAATGTGTGCACACCATTTCAGAAAACCTATCCTAAATAAAACATTAAAATAATCCAACAAACGACTATGAAATTATTTCAAACAACAATGTCAATGAAGCAACAAAAAAAAAAATACTAACACTGCATGTTAGTTGGTGGGGCCACCACAATACAGTAGCACCAATCTTAATCCAAGGTTATCGCTTGGTGCTTCACAGTTTGAGATGTAGAACATAGGAAGAAATCACTAAACTTCTTTGCACCATGATGGAGGGAAACTGACTGACAACTCAGTTTGTGATCTAACACTGAAGGATTTCCATGATTTTATGAAGAAAGCAAACGTCCAGAACATCCATTATAATTTGAAATGTTACTGTGTGAAAAGGACATTGTTTATTTGTTGCTGTGATGCTGCATGTGATTACTCTGTCTGTGTGAGTATCAGTGGAAACAATGAACTTAGGAGTGCATCGTATGTCGGGATGTCATTAATTACAAGGTTCTCTGTACTTTTTATTAATTTTCTTGACTACTTTGGTCATTTTCTTGACTATTCTGTTCATTTTTTGTTTATTTTTATTCACGCTGTGGACTCTTCTTGTATTTTTGTTGACGTTGCGGACTATTCTCTTCATTCTTGTTAACTTTCATGACAATTTTGTTAATTTTCTTAACTAATTTGTTCACCTTTGTTCATTTTATCAATTTCTTTGTGGAAATTTTTGGAAAAGAATCAAATTTTTAGAGGGGGGGGTAATCATTTTGACCTTGGCTACAGTATATACCATATGACATGGAACTGAAGTCCACTTTCACACAAAACTGACTGGTACTTCACTATTTGAAGACATTACAAGTGATCCCTGGCCTGGTAGTTTCAATGTCTAGCCAGCACCATCATGGATTGGTTTGTAGTAAGTCAAAAAGAGGCAGAGGCGACAGAGGTAAACAAAGATTCTGTTACATGCCGTTTGGAGAAAGCTTCGACTTCTATAGGGAACTATAAAAGGGAAAGGAGAAAATACAATACATGATACACAACCCCTTGTGAAGTTCTGCATGAGTTGTCAGATGAATTGCCAGAGCTTGCAGCAAAAGCAGTAAAGTGTTTTTTGTTTTTTTTTTACCTTTTGTAACTACATACCTCTGTGAGAGTGGATTTTCCACACTGGCATACCTGAAGAATAAATACAGGTCAACACTGGAGCCAGAGAATGATGAGACTGTCCCTATCCGCCACTACAACGTCAGGAATAGACAGACTCTGTGCCCTTCGCCACACCCACAAATCACACTAACAGGTAAGAAATAAAACCTAATCTCAACACCTGTCCTCATCATGAACAGCAGTGGTCCTCAGGTTGCTTCTTAAGCTGAGGACACGCTGCAAGATGTTTGGCCCAGTTTTACCCACGATTCACAGTTGGACAGTCTGAACCAGTCAGAAGTAGTTTAGGACAGTCTGCATTGTTAGTGTATGAGGAGAAGAGACCTGACCTCAGTCGCAGTCAATCAAACGTGTTTGAACTTTTCAAGCCGACTCTGGACACAATAGGGTAGTGTGCATTGATTACTGACCCAACTGCAAACACGTGTTGCCAACAGCTAGTGAAAAGCAGGTGGGAAACAGGAAATGGTGTCAGAAGATGCGGACGACAGGAAGTAATGGGAATATCAAAACATCAATAGCAAACAGCCATACCTGTTTTTTCTATGGGGAGCAGATAGCTGCGCAAACCACAGCAACAACAAGCCTTTCGTCGTCCATGTTTGTTTACATGGATGACAGTTCTTTAAACTGTCGCTCTCGTAGACATGGTCATTTTGAGTTTGATGCCTTCACTTGGTTTGACAAATCATGTAGAGTGTGATCCCTCGTCAGGCAGAGATGTTAAATGTGTGATCCACAGTTTTTTGTGGTCATAAAAAGATCTGCTGAAACTAGTCAGTGTGTACTCCAAGTTTTTTTTTTAAATCTCTAACATCTGTGAAAGTAGTGTAGTGTGTCCCCAGCTTTAGTCTTCATGGCGATCCCTGTTTCAAAGTTGGTGGAAAACCCCTGTTTTAAATTGATATTGTGTACATGTCAGGGGAATTCAGTCAGGATCAGAAAAATATTCTTTACTTAATGCTGACTGTGATGTAATTTTTTTTCCAAAGTTAGGTGCCTCCTGGACGACAGACAGAAGGAAATGGGCGTAGCTTAGGTTGTCTGTAAAGCTCCTCTTTCAGTTCCATCTGTAGGTGCTCCTTTCAGTTTGTTTTATCTTTTATCGAGCCTGTAGCAGTTTAAACAAATCTCCCATGTCCCACCTCTCCATCTGACAACCTGACTGTAAACACGAAGAGACGGAGATAATCTTACTGAATAAACCTGCCACCATCGTACCTTAAACGCAGCACTCCTCGCCCTATCTGAAAGCATGACTGCAAAGCCACATGCATGCATTTTCTTGACTATTTTGTTTAGTTTTAATTTTGTGGATTACTTTGTTCTTTTTTTTTTTGGCTGTCTTGTATGCTTTGAGGATTATGACGTGAAGTATTCTGTTAATTTTTGTTTGTTTTCTTGACTGTTTTGTTCACTTTTGTTCACTTTGTGGATTACTTTGGTAATTATTAATTTTCTTGACTATTTTTGTTTCTGTCATTCTGTTAATTTTCTTGAGTTCTTTGTTCATTTTATAGATTATTTAGTTCATTTTCCTGACTATTTTCATTTTTTTATTTATTATTTGGGTTATTTTAAACATTTTGTTCATTTTTTTATTTTCTGAACTATTTTGATCACTTAATACTTTTAGCGTTGTTCTTTTTTGTAGACAGACCTAGGTTTATTTACGTTGGCATGTGTCGGCGTAGTCGTCCTCTGCTGTCTGGTAAAACACTACAAAACAGCCAAGAAGACATTGTAAAAACAGTAACATCACGTGACCCTTCTGAGGAAGACAACAGGAAGTTGTCAAAACATGCCCAAGTAAATAAACCTACTATGTTGAAGACAGTATGAACTTTTTCATACTATTTTGCTCACTTTTGTTCATTTTGTAGGTAATTTTTGTTCAATTTCATAACTAGTCATTTTTGTTCATTTTATGAACTATTCTGTTCATTTCTGTTCATTGTCTTGACTCTGTTCACATATGTTCATTTCATAAATTATTTTGTTCATTTTCTTGACAAGTTTTTTCACGTTTGTTCATTTTGTGGATGATTTAGTTCAATGTCTTGGTAATTTTTGTTCACTTTTGTTCATTTCATAAATTATTTTGCTCATTTCCTCAACTGGTTTGTTGACTCTTGTTCATTTTGTGGGTTATTTGGTAATTTTTGTTCATTTTCTTGACTATTTTGTTCCCTTTTGTTCACCTTGCGGATAATGTTAATTTTTGTTCATTTTTAATTTTCTTGATTTTTGGGGGGGGGGGGTGTTTTTTGCGTGTGTTTTTTTTGGTATTTTTTGAAAAGAATCCCATTTTTTTAGGGACCTCCACTACATACAACATGACTGTTTGTCTTCTATGAAGCATGTGACAACCTGACTGTAAAGACAGATGGACGGAGATGATCACACCGAATAAAACTGTCACAGCCGTATCTTAAACGCAGCACTGATCATCCGATCTGAAACCCTGACTGCAACGCCACATGCCAAAGCTAACACGCGTGTTTGTGTGTGTGCATGCGACAGATCAGAGACGTGGGAGAACAGCGGCAGCGTGAGTTTGTCTTCGGCCTCCTGCAGCCTCGCGAATGTGACTCAGAGTTTGGTGAAAAATGTCTCTATTTGTTGCTGTCAGCTCTGTACTGTTTTCCCAGCTGCCTCCTGTTTGGATTATTTTCAGCGGTGGATTTCACTTGGGTCCTTGTTGCTTCCACTTCTTGTCTGGCCTAAAATTTCCACTTTTAGGCCTCCTTTGTTTTCAGGAAATAGATGTCCACACACGCCCAAGGGTCCCTTCCAGTCATACTTCGTGGCGCTCTACCAGGCCCATCTCTTGTACATGACCTGATTTCACTTGTGGGGTTGTTTCTTTCCACTTTACTGTAGCTGATCTCATGTTTCATCATCTTTCGGAAAACATGTAGGCATAGTGGTGCAGCAGATCTCGGCCAGACACAGTCCCCTCGGAGTAGACCTGACCAGCCTCCAGTCGCACATGCTCACCTCAAACATCTTGACATTTGAAATCCCACTTGATCTGAACATCCCACCATGTATCCTGAGCTGTATTACAGCATCACATCATGAAAAGACATAAAATACTGGATTATTACCCTATCATACCATACCAAACCCATACATGTAGTACTTTAAAGCCTTTCTGAGACCATTTAACTCAGACTAAACTGTCATATACTGTAAATGAATCCACATATAACTTTTTATGCATTTTTATTTTTAAATGTTAAAGATAATGCATGTAAGAATGTATGAAAAGGCCAACTGGAACTTTGAATTTCGTTAATTCTGATTTAGTAATTTAACAAAATGAGAAAAAAGAATAGATTAAAATGAATGAATTAAAAAAATACACAAATATGAACAAAAATAAATCAATGCAAGATGACAAATGAAAATGATCATGGGAAAAAAATTCCACAAATTCAATAATTCACTAATAAAAGCAAACAAAAAAATCAAAATTAATACCAACACAAAAAAATCATAGACTCAAGAAACTAAAGAAAAGACTTAATAAAATCAACAAGAATTAAGAAAATAATGATTTTTTTAAAAAAATGAAGATTAATAAAATCAATAAAAATGAGAAAAAAATCAATACAATTAACAAAAATAAAAAAAATTAATGAATGAAGTCAACAAAAATGAAGGGAATGGCAATAAAATCAACAAAATAATAAATACCATATTTTCCAGACTATACATTGCCTTTTTTTTCATAGTCTGGCTAGGGGGGCGACATCTAAACAGGAGCAAATAATATATTAAAATATTTCACGTGTTCGTTGTTTGTCACACTGACAGCCATCAGAGGGCACTCTAGGCTTGTGTACCTGCATCTTCCACACCTGTATCACTGACAATTCAAAATGTAAACATTACCAGTAACAACCATACCTGCCATCATCCCTGGAGGCTTCAACACCAAATGTTCTATTATTACTATAACTTGCCTTTCAAGATGAAATGTCTGTTCTTGGTGTCGGATTTTGTTAAATAAATTTCC
>JAQQAE010008111.1:0-15424 GCA_029823295.1 Pseudamia nigra | reverse complement strand
CATTTTTTTTCTGGTGTGAATGTGCCAGCCAGTTCAAAGTTAGGTTGCCGAACCGGAAGCAGGGCTCTGCCGGTGCCAAAGCCCTATTAGTGATAATCTAGAATTATGATTGGTGCTAAACAAATACAAGTGAATACAGTTGAATTGAATTAACCTTATACAGATAGTTGTATTTATTAGCAGTTACCAAGTAAAGTAATGCCAATCTTCACTTCAGAGGTGTTTTTTGGATGTTTGAAGCTCCTTTGAAAAGTGACAGCATCTTTACACTGCTGATATCATATAGTTGGAGTTTCGCCCACATCCTGTAAAGCAGTGGTTTCTAGAGGTTTTTTTGGGAACCCAATTTATAGAAATGATAAACTGTTGGGACCCAAATTGCAAATCTATAAATTATGAGAGGCAGCGAATTTGTGCGTAAATTAATGTTACTGACCATTTTAACCACAACATTGAAACCTACATTATAATCAAAATAAGCCATTATGCAGAGTTGTAGGGTACAGGAATCAGTTTTACTTGTGACATTTTAAGACGTATAAACATTCTAATATTAAATAATTACATTTAGGTAAAGATAACAGTCTATTTTTTTTCCCTCTTATCAGTAAATTTGTTTTGAGACCCAAATAAACTGTGCTGCGATTCAACTTTGGATCCCGACCCAGTGTTTGGTAATGGCTGCTCTGAAGCGCTCAGCTAAATTTAACAGTACGGTATAATTCTATTGGCTGCTTTTGCTTTAGCTTGGAGTCTTTATCTCCCAATTTTCATGACAGACTGACCTGTGCTGTGTAACTTCAGCTCTCAACAGAGATGGAAAAAAAAAAGATGTTAATAATACTTTATTTCATGACACATTTGTTCTAGTGTTTCCAAAACACAAGAAATATCTCGTATCACTGAATGTGGGCTGAGTAAGTGTCATGATGAATTTGTTGTTGGAGTAGTTAATCGACATAAATTTGTACATGAGATTTCTGAGAAGTGCCTGCAGCGTAGTGACATTATGAGAAACAAACATTTCACTTGCTCTCATCCATCTTGGTAATTTGAGGAGGATTCTATGTGCATCATTATTCACCACCTGCAGCTTTTTCATTTTAGCTTTACTGTAACTGAACCATGACAAGAAAGTAAGCTAGGTACTTGATTGATTCATTGCTGATTTATTCCATTAGTAAAGTCCACACAGACAGCAATGATGACTGGCTGAGTGTAGTTTGAAGCTTCTCACCTCTCACCCCTCTTTAACAAACTTAGAAGCAAAAAGGAAATGCACTCACTGTGCCAAGTGATAATTATTACCACCCCACCCAAACAAAGAGGGGGGGTATAGTCAAGAACTCTATACATATGCTGTCTGAATGTTTGGCTTTATATCTTCGAAGTCCCTGAATCCAAACTAACCAAACTGGCACATGGGTAGCCTGGGTAGAAGGTAAGGTTACTATGGAAACCACCACTCAATTTGCATAATTACAAAAAACTTATTTAGACGTACAGTACCAAGTATATGTGATAGATCAGACTCCAGGACACTCTACACTCGACACTCTGCTCACTCTACAAATGATCTTGACCTTGAATTTGACCTCGAAGATCAGTAGGCTCTTAAAATAAACAAATATGCAATACCTTCACAGTTTAAAATTAACAAACATATTCCACTTTCTACCCCTTTCTCAACTAATTTCCTACAGCATCCCTTCATGCCAAGGCTGTAAATTCAAAGCGCAGCATCTGCACAAACCAATCTAACAAAAAAGAACAAAAATTAATGTACATATTATGATATTGCTATAAAAGACTGATTAAAAACAAGTTTGTGTCCAATTTTAGGTCAGACACCAAAGATTTATTCTACTTCTATGCTGTATGTTGTATTTATCTGTCACCGAGGCTGGTAGACTCTGAAGGGGGATATGGAAACGGTTACTGTACTTACAGTAGATCTGTACTTCCATCCGTCAAGACATTTTTACTCCTCTCTCCACAACCCTCTAGGCTCAGAATGACCAAACTTTACCTGTTGGTATAACCCCTGAGAATGGGTCCCATGGTGACTTTGACCTGATTTGCATATTTAATTAGGTCACAGGATCATTTGGTGACCCAACCACCTTTTGGGCTCTACAGACCTAGCTGTGAGAGCAACTGCTCTGAATTTTTATATGTATCTACTGGGTGCCCGGGGTCAAACTCCAGTATAGCACATGACCTGACCTTGACCTTGAAGGTCGGTAAGGTCTGAAAGTGAATTTGTGAATTTTTCTTTGATGTACATTTTTTGTTAAATATAAAACCCTGCAGCAGGGGATTTGCTGATTCATGGCTTTTTTGTTTTAAAATGTCAGTGTCATCTCATCTCTTACTTGTGTTTTTGTGATTCCAGGTTTTAAGGCTGAGTGGCTGGCAGTGAAAGATGAGCACCTATATGTCGGCAGCCTGGGGAAGGAGTGGACCACGACATCTGGAGAGGTCGTCAACAACAATCCAGAGTGGGTCAAAGTTGTTGGATACCACGGTGAGGTGGAGCATCAGAACTGGGTGCCGCGCTACAATGCCCTGCGAGGCGCTGCAGGGATCCACCCACCAGGTTGAGGCATAGTCAAATATAGTTACTATCTCTGTTACTTCCTATTTTGTTTTCATGAACTCATTTAATTTCCCCCATTTTCTTCACTCCTTTCAGGTTACCTTATCCATGAATCAGGTGCATGGAGTGAACGTCTGCAGCGATGGTTCTTCCTGCCCCGCCGTGCCAGCCATAAACATTATGAAGAGACTGCAGATGAGCGTCGTGCCACCAACCTCCTCCTGTCGTGCCCTGCAGACTTCAGCTACATAAGTGTGCGCCATGTTGGGCCGCTCAACCCCACCCACGGCTTCTCCTCATTTAAGTTTGTCCCAGACACAGATGACCAGATTATTCTGGCTCTTAAATCAGAGGAGGACACAGGCAGGATCGCTACCTATGTCATTGCATTCACACTAGATGGACACGTGCTGATGCCTGAGACAAAGATAGGGGATGTTAAATATGAAGGTCTGGAGTTTATATGAAAGCACAGGTGACTTTTATAATCCATGATTTAGCAAATTAAGAAGATGACTGAGTCTGTTACATTCCATTCACTGTTTTACTGTGCAATAATTATTTTGAACCCAAAAGAGGAGCAAAAGGGAGGAACAATGCAATTAGGAGAGAAGTAGGTGTCAACATATTAAGATGCAAGATGCAGCTAATTTGTGAATGTTTAATGCACATGAGTCGTACAGAAGACCTAACACCTTGGACAGAGACATGGCATAAAGCCTAGTGCAGACTGTAAAATGTTTTTTCACTCAGTCTGTTCCAAACAAAATTGCTCTCCTGCAGGTCAGACACTCGGGAACAACAGAAGATGAAAATACTAATTTAATGTCCTTAGGTACTTGAACTTAATTCAGTGCCTTTTTTTTTTAATCAGTCTGTAGTCATTTATTTTTGTCCATTTTCACCTCCTGCATATGTTCTGGAAAATGTAGCTCTGGAAAAAAATAGGAAGCCCAGGCAAAATGTCAAGTCTAAATCTCACTGGAAAGCTCAGAAATCCTAAAATCAAGAAATGTTATTTTTTTTCCAGAGCTGCATGACACATTTTTCTGGGAAGCTCAAACATGTAATTGGTAATATCAGCTGACATAACACCAACTCCTTATGCCAGAAAACATTTTATAAACTATTTTATTTAAAGATGAGTAACTAATACTATTTATTTTGTAACCTGAACAAAACAAATGATTAAATATTTCATCTTGTTTCTCATTTAAGAGTTTGTCTGCTTTATACAGCGATCAGCAGGAAACACAGGTGTCAACATTTTATTAGGCAACTCATTATACTAAAACATTTACAAGTTTTAGTGTACAAAACTTATATTGCATTACACTTTGTTACACAGGTTTCATTATACACTCCCACTGGCTAATGTTTGTACATGATGTGACTGATGTTTAAATTATACTTCTGTCAATATTTAATCAGAAACTGCAGGTAGCTCAATCAGACATAATGTGAACATGATTATTCACACATTACTTCATTTAAACCTGAGGAAAACCCTGTAGAAGTCTCATTCACAGGCTCGTTGCCATGACAACAACATCTTGAGGTAGGCCGGCCATTTTTACTGGTTTAAAGGAGCCATGTTTAGTGTAGAAGTCGATCATCCTCTTGTCACTGTGTCTCACCTCACAGAGCACCCCGCTGGAGCCTGCAAATCCACAAATGTGTTTACAATAGTTTGCATAGATTATTGCTCTAATACTAAAATACACCACCAGTCAAAATTTTGGACACACCTTCCCCTCAGTTATTTTTCCTTCATTATTTTCTATTGTTTAAAAACATTGATACTGAAGACATCCAAACTGAAAGAACACGCATGGAATTATGAAGTAAACAAAAGTGTTAAACAACCCAGAACATGCATTTCAGAATGTCCACACTCATGTCATTGGCTCATCAGTCACCCAGAATGGTTTTCAGATCATGCCTTGTAAATGATACATTTATGCCATTTCTTGTCTTAATGTGCTTTAGACCATCAGGTTGTCTTGTGCAGGGGAACGGTGGATACAGCGACAATAGCTATACCAGTGCCACTAGAACTACTGCACAAATCCACATTATGGCAACAAACACTGAAAAAAAAAAAAGTCCATCAATAATTTAAAAAAATGAAGGTCTGTCAATGTAAAATATCTCAAGAACTTTGAATGTCTCCCCAAGTGGATTCACCAAAAAACATCACACACTATGATGAAGGTGGCTCTCATGAAGACCATCTCAAAAACGCAAGACCAAGGTCTTGTCTCAGAAGGGATGGTGCTCATCACAGCCAGTGTTTCTTGCCAAAATATGGATTTATACAGTAGTTGTAGTTGCACTAATAGGGCTATTGATTCTGTATCCACCTTTCCTCTGCACAAGACAACTGATGGTTTAAAGCACATTTGGACGACAAGAAATGGCACATATTAAGTCTTGACAATGCACATTCGGGTCACTAACGGGACGGAAGAATGCAAAAGCTCAAATGTGTCTTCTTTGGACAAACTAAAATATAAAATATCCTTCAGCTTGTTTATTGCTTTTTTGTTTTTTCATAATTCATGTTCTTTCACAGTTTGGATTCTTCACATTGTATTAATGTACAATGTGGAAAATTCTAAAAAAAAGAAAAGAAAAACCACTGAAGGAGAAGGTGTGTATAAACTGGTGACTAATAGTGTTATAAATGTTAAATTTTAAAATATATGCCCGAAATGACTTACCACTGCTCTTGAGGGAAGACAACAAGTGACCAATCATGTGCTTGGCTGGTGAGGGATCAGTGACCCGGGGCAGGACTTTTAAGGTGAGCAGGGAAGGAAAATCCTGGAACACCTGGTCGTTTACCCCCCTCTGAAAACAGGACAGAGGAAACATCACTTCATATCCTGATCTCACTAAGGTTTCCTGCAAACAGCTCCCGGTATTTAATAAACCAGAGTTTCACCTGAACCTTGGCTGCAGCTGGTTTGGCATCAGCAAGAGCTAGAGCATAACCACACACCCCCATCTCATCCTCCAGGACGAGAGCACACTGAGTCGAAGGCGATATTTCACCTCCCGACAGTCTGCAGCGATGGGAAGGTGATGTTGATGTGGACGTAAGGTAAGAAGAGCATTACGAAACTGCAGAGAAATTTATTTCTTACACGTCACTCATGAGCGGAGGCTGCATCATCAGTGGTACGCCGTCTTCTCCTCTCTGCATCTCCCTGAAAATCCTCTGCACCTCAGTCTGCAACAGAAACCTGGGTTAGCATGGACTACTGCCATACAGAGGAGGGTAATACTCAGTTACATTTACTCCTTTACATGTACTCCGGTAGTTTTTGCCAATAAATATATGACAGAAGTTGTTTTGCAGGATACATGTTTTTCTTAGTTACAGTAGGAGTTAAAAAACAAAAAAAAGCATGACACAATGGGCCAAGGTAGCTCAGATTCTCTTAATAGTGAAAACCTACCATTATCATTAGAACCAATGCTCATTTCCCCCATAATGTTATGGCACCTAAAAGTAATATTCTTAAACATTATTTGACCTTCATTATAGGATTCTTTGACCATGAAAACCTACCATTAGCATTTAGAATCACATACATATCATTATTAGTTCTATCATGAAAAATATTTACATAATGGTGGTTTTCTTCTGGATCTTGCTCCATAAACATTGAAGAAACATCAAATCTGTGGATACATTTTTGAATCAGCAGACTTTTCACTACAGTCTGGTGTTTCATGTTTACAGCTTTATTTACTACCTTACAGTGGTTTTTTGTTCCTCGATCCCTGTAAGTAGAAGCATTCTGGATCACTATATCAAATTTTGTGGTTTGATATGAATCTATTATGGTGTTATTTTTTATTTTGTGGTTATATTTTCTGGGTGTTATTTGTGATGTTATAGGACAAATATTGAATTTGGTCCCATTTTACAATGGTGAAGAATCCTTTAAAAATCTGAATCCAGACGATGATCCACATCACTCCCAGAATCTAATCGACTGGTCCTTGTGCCATTTCTGACCCATCCTGAAAATTTCATCCAAATCTATTCATAACTTTGAGTTACGTCATCGACAAACAAACAACAAAAAAAAACCTGATAAATGAACTGTGCCTGACAAAAACATAACCTCATTGGTGGAGGTAAAAAAAAAAAAAAAAAATAAAAAAAAAAATCACAAAATAATCGAGTAAATAATAAAAATTAATAACTTGGCAACAAAATGAGATGAAATTTACAAACAAAAATAATGAGCAAAATAATTAAGAAAACTGAACAAAATATTCAGGTAAATTATAAAACTAGCATAATAAGCAATGAACAAACTACGCAAAAAGAAAAAGTCCATGCAAATTAACAATATAATTGAGAAATTTAGCAACAAAACGCAAAATGAGCAAAAAATATGAAGATAATCAAGTGAGTTAAACATGAACAAAAGCAACAAAAAAAATAAGAAAATGCAAGAAAATTAGTAAAAGGGAACAAACTGAGCAACAATATGGGAAAAACAAAATAAGTTAAAAAAAATCACGAAAATAAGCAACAACATGGAAAACAAAAATGATGAAAATACTAAGCTGCAATAAATTCCATGTTATGAAGTTTGAGCAGTTTTTTATAAGCTACTCTAGCACTTATTTTTATGGGTACTTCTACTTGAGTCTTCAGAATTAGAACAGTACTTTTATTTGATTACTGTTTCAGTTCAACAATATACACCACTCGCATACAAAATGCACCGTCATGTGTCCTGTAAAGCTCACCGTGTCCTCGGGGCAGTACGGACGTGTGCAGTACACCGCCGTCATCGGAGGATGTCGAAACAGGTCTCTGTTTCCATGACCAGGCAGCATTCTCTGCAACATACAAGTACAGCTTGAAAAATATGAAAAAAAATGCATATTTCTTCCCGCCAGTTAAAATTCAGTACCTCGACATATCAGAATATTTGATGTACACAACCCAACCCAACCCATACAAATGAAATGAGTAAATAAAAGAAACCAGAGAAACATGAGATAAAAGAAACCAGAGAGGCGGAGCTGGAGCTCCAGGACACAAGCTGATGCTCTTCAGTACATTTACTCCTTTACATGTACTTGAGTAGTTTTCCCTGTAAAATGTACTTCTGAGAGTAGTTGTTTTGCAGAGGACTGTTCACTCTTAATCAGTTACAATCGTAATGAAAAAAATGTACACTACCAGTCAAAAGTTTTACAACACCTCAATTTCTACAGTTTTTTGTTGAAATTTAAGCAGGTCAAGTCCAATGAATAGCATGAAATGGTACAAAAGGACTGAACCGCAAGAGGTTAAAAAAAAAAAAAGCTAAGGTTACCCAAAACTGAAATATAATTTACATGTCAGAATGATACAAAAAGGCTTTTTTTCAGGGAACAGGACATGGGTCCACAGCTAATGCGCCCATAGAGGTTGATCAAGTCCCCCCCCCCAGTCATAACACTGAAAAATTGAGGCCTTTCCTCCAAAAATTGCAAAGAAAGTCAATGTGTCAGCAGGTAGAGTTTCCTTCACCATCAAGAGGCACTCACAAACTGAAGATGTCTGACAAAGATGTCTGGCTTTGGATCTGTCAGACCTCATCCTGTCAGTTTCCCCCAAGAAGCAACAAAAGTTAAAAATGAACAAAATGCGCAACAAAAATCACAAAAAAGCTCAATATAATCATGGACATAAACAAAAACGGCCCAAATACCTGTTTGAAGGCAGTTTAAGTTGGAATAAATTCTACGTTGTGAAAGTTCACAATTTGAGTAGTTTTTTTATGAGACCCTTTTTCTCTTACTTTTATGGGTACTTCTACATGAGTCACTATAATTACTGAACTAACAGCACTTTTACTTGAGTACTAACTTGTAATATTCTATCCACCTCTGTTTTTGGCCAAAGCCTTGCTTGTGACTACCACTAAAACCTTGCTTATTTCAAAATCTTGTACTGGCACAAAGATTGACCCTCAAAACAAGCCCTACTAGTGTTATTCTAATATTTTGAGACATATTGTAGTAATTCACAGTTTCAGTTGTAACCTGTAGTTTCAGTTTCCATTGTTAACTGGACTACGGTACATATTTTGCATTAACTTAGATTTCCACATTATTCTACTTTGCTGACATGCCCTGATATTTTTACAAATCATCCTACAATAATCAAGTTAATAATGGTTATTTATTGATAGCAGTATATAACATGATATGGACAATATTTCAGTTTCCTTAATTTACCTGGAACTCTCCAGACAGGCCTCCTCTGAAGCCCCAAGGCTCGGGGTCTTCGTTCATTACCTGAGCTGATGGGCGACCTCGACCACCTATGAAAAAACCAGTACGGCAGGACATAGGAGGGTATGATGACTAACTTAATACATTTAATAAAATACATTTCAAAAACAATTTTCCTCACTTGCCCTTTTTAATAGTTTAAGACAGTTAAGACTATGCATTTAACACACTCCCCACAGAAAATGAACTGGAGATCCCCGAATCCAATGCACTTCTAAACATAATCACTTGTTGCACATTGTATAATATGGAAGACAGCTGAGTGAGGGAGGACACAACGGGGACACGATGTCCCCTCATCCTTCAGAAGTATCCCTGTGTAGTCCAATCACATCACTTTCATTTCATCATTTGGTTCATTTTCGTTGACTTTATTGATTTACTGCTTATTTTGTGTATTTTAAAACTGCAAATGTATAACAGGGTTTAAGCTGTTGGTGTCAGTGCCCCCCCCTCCAAAAAAAACAAAACACTGACAATGTATCTATTGTATTCCCTTTGTCTTGTTTTTGGGTCAGTACTCCTGAAATCCTCCACACTCCTAGCACAGCTCTCATCAACTTGGGGATGTTTACTATTACATGTCTGCTTTGTGCACCTACAGACATTTATCTAGATTGGTGTGGATTATGGTTAAGTCTAATTCTAAAGTTCCTCTTTCTTTACCCAGTGTCTTCACATAGGCGCGTGCCAAACCCACTCCACTCTTGATGTCACAGATGTAGTTGTAGAGATCGTACAGAATGCTGCGATTCGGTGCGTTTGACAGCCGGTTGAACATCTGCACCACGGCTTCACACATCCCATCAAACTGCTGCGCTCTGGTGCACCACTCAGCTGTCTGAAATACAAACAGGTTCAGACACTGTAACAGATTGGACTGTATGAGAGTTAAAGGAGGATGTGCAGTTGTACACACCAAAATGTTTCAGCTCAAAGAAAGTTTAATATTAGACAAAGATAACCTGAGTAAATACAAAATGCAGTTTGTAAATGATGGTTTCATTTATCAAGAGGAAAAAAAAAACTATCCAAACCTACCTGGCCCTATGTGTAAAAGTATTTGCCCTCTGAATCTAGAAAATGGTTGTGCAATAATCAAATATTAGTGACAAGTGGAAATGAGTCTGTCACATCACTGTGGGGAATTTGTAGAATTGTTTAAATTCAGCAATTCAGATAGTCTCCTTCAGGATTTTCTGGTAAAGAGCAGAATTCATGGATCCATCAGTTACAGCAAGTTGTCCAGGCCTTGAAGCAGCAAGGCAGCCCCAGATCGTCACACTACCACACTTAGTTTTTTATACCAGATGAAACGAGATGCACACCTTTCAAATAGTTAAACTTTTGACTCAGTCCACAGAATATTTTCCCAAAAGAATTTTTTTTTTTTAAAGAATTTTGAACTTTTAAGCCTTTATTTGATAGTTGCAGAGAGAGAGAGACAGGAAAAGGAGCATGGGGAGTGACATGCAGCAAAGGTCCACAGGATGGATTCAAACTCGAACTGCTGTGGTTAAGCCTGAGCTGTGCGGGTACACACCAGACGCTGTACCAACTGAGCTACCCAGGCACCCCGATGTGACATGAGCCTTTGTGTTCTTTTTTGTGAGTCTCTTATTGTTGAATCATGAACACTGACCTTAACTGGGGTAAGTGAGGCCTGAAGTTCTTTACATACTGTTCCAATTCCTCTGTGACCTCCTAGATGAGTTGTTCTTGATTACTTTTGGTCAGTCGCCCACTCCCAAGTTTTCTTAATTTGTGGTTTGATGAGTTCTCAAGCCTTACAAATGGTTTTGTAATGATTTACACACTGATAGAAGTAAATGACTGTTTCCCATTGGTTCTTGAATTTCTTTAGATCACAAGAAGCTATATTGCTTTTTGATATTTTTAATCTCAATTCCCTTTGTGAGACAGGATCTATTTAAGTGATTTCTTTATTCAACAGGTCTTACAGTATGTCATGTCTGGGAGTGGGTAGTGAAAATGCACTCAACGTTCCAAAAAATTTGGTTAATCACAGTTGATTCATGAGTTAAACAAGAGTGAGGCAAATACTTTTTCACAATGGGCCAGGTACATTTGGATAGTCTTAGTAAAAGAAATTAGCATTTAAAACTGCTTTTTCTATTCACCTTTGTCTAATATTAAAATGTGTTTGATGGTCATTTGTGTTCATTGATTTAGTACTTGTGACTCAAAATGTGGAGCACCTCATATCTGATATTGCCTCCTCTGGATTTAAAGACATTCATTCTCCTGCAGGTGCATCAGTCAGCCATCCTCATACTTTCGTTCATATCGTGTACCTGGTCAGTCTCTGCAGTAGTCGCCCAGCTGTGGGTCTTGAGCCAGTCCAGCTCCTGCAGCATGTTCCTGGCCGAGGCTCCGTGTTCGTACGGCAGGTAGAAGAGGTCAGACAGCAGCTTCAGGTCGTCCAGCGTCAGTGGCTCAGCAGTGTACAGGGGGTTCTCGTCAGGGCCGGGCACGTACAAGGTTTCTGCCATGTCTGTCTGCATGGGCTCCTCGTCTAGGGGGTCTTTCCTGAGGCGAGACGGAGGAAGACGAGGACCTGAAACAGATATACACTGTGTCAAAATGTGGTGTTCACGTCTTTCAGCCTCGTTCCCTTGTAGTGCATCCCACATTTCTTCAACACAAAATGTTTGTCATTTCATTGGCACCTAAACAAAGAAAAATTCATTCTAAATCGATCACCATTTTTTTCTGAATCAAATGTACCAAAAATTAATAAAATAATCAAGACATCAAAATCATAAAACTTAATAAAAGTGAACAAAAAAAAGAAAACAAATATTTTTATTTGCTTTTGTAATAAAATTGTATAATGTTATAGAAATTTTGGATACCCTGTATAATGGTGGATCCTTACCCTAAGTTTGTAAAATGAAACTCTAGCTGCTGCATTATGTGTTTTACCTCCAGGTTGGTCAGTGTTCAGAAACTCCTGCAGCCAGTCAGTGAGCGCCAGAGTCAGGGCTTTGTGAGGACTGTAGCACGAGTCCTGATCCTCATCTCCTGCTGGAAAAAAAAAAAGACTATGAAGCCACCATCGCACATCAAAATTAACCAAATCTTCTAAAAACCAGCATAAATGAACAAAACAATCAAGAAAATGACAATAAAACAGAGTTGCACAGGAGTAAGTAAGACCTTCTCTGATATTTCAGGCAGCCAACACTCAGATCAGATTGAAGAAATATTTAAAAAAATAAATAAATAAAAAATTATGGAATAACAAATACTACCAAGCTATCAAAGTGTTAATACTAGTCAAAGCTGACTTGCGCGACAAAAAAGTGCAAAGAAAACTCACTCATTTCCACATCCCTCTGTCCTCCATCAGGAGCAGATTTGCACCATGTAGCCAGAGTATGGATGGCAACAAAGTTTGGGTAAAACTCACAGTTGGGGTTGGTGAGAACGCCTCTGAGTTTGGGAATGAGCTCAGCGGGACGATCCTTACATAAAGATAAAAAGACAGTAATTCAGAGAGAACTATTAAAGAAACAACCCACAGAACTTTATAATCCATATGAATCCTGCTAGAATTTACAGTACTTTATAGGGTCCAAGGAACAGTCTCTGTGGGTCATAGTCATTGGCATGAATATTGTCCCAGATCACCGGCGCCCTCTTGAGCACAGCTGACACCTCCTCTATGGACTCCACTGAGATTTTATGGGAAACCACTTTTGGACCTGAATTTGAAAAATGAGGGGGGGAAAAAAGAATGAATCTATGAACTGATCACAAAGCTTTAAATTATATAAGCATCATTTATGGACCACATTTCACAAAAGAAAATGAAACAAGTCTGGACAAATCTTGAAGACCGAATATAAAATGTACATATTATATGAACCCCCCCCACACACACATACACACACACACACACAAAAACACTTTAGATGATAGGCAGCTTTTAATGTCTAAAATCCTGCTACACTAACTGCATGGATTGTTGGGTTACTTTCATTTTCTTGATTATTTGGTCATTTATGTTGATTTTTAGAAGATTTTTTTATTTTGAAAAGAGCTAAAAAAAAAAATTGACTGCTTTACTCATTTTAAATTCATTTTGTCACGTGTTTTGTTTCATGCAGTCGTTTTGTTTTTTCTTGATTATTTTGTTTGTTATTTTATTAATTTGTATATTTTTACTTATTTAGCTGTACATTTTTGCTGGTTTTGTTTATTTTATTGTTTTCTTGCTCAATTTTACAAAATTTCTTCACAATTTTGTTTTTGCTCATTTTTCGCATTTGGTTCGTTTTTGCACATCTTCTTGGTTAGTTTTTCATTTTTCTTGAGTTTCTTCATTCATGTGTTCATTTTTGCACATTGTCTTGATTTATTTTTGTATTTTGTTCATTTTTTAAATTTTCTCAATTATTTTGTTAATTTTTACTCATTTTATTGATTATTTTGGTCATGTTTCCTAATTTTCTTTATCATTTTGACTCATTTTCTAATTCATATTGTTCATTTTTTTACTTATTTAATTGATTCATTTGTTCATTTTTACTCATTTTATTACTTTTTATTACTTTTCCCCCCAATGTTCAGACAAAATCTATGCCTTTGCCTCTAGGCTATGTATGGGGTATGTGTCCAACAGAGAGAGTGGCGTGGCCTCTACAATCCCCAGGTTTAAATCCCGTTGAGATGGTTTGGAATGTGTTGGACTGGAAAGTAGTGAAAAGTAGCCAACACCTCTGGGAACTCCTCCAAGATATCTGGAAAAGCATTCCTGGTGACTTCACTAATGCCTAGAGTGTACAAAGCTGCCGTCAAAGCTAAAGGTGGCTACTTTGGCGAAAATGCAAACATATTCCGGGTTATTTAACACATAATTCTATATTTGTTCTGAAAAGTTTAATCTCTTCAGTGTTAATAAGCAATGTTCCCCAAGCTTCTGACAATGGAACGCAGTGGTGAATGCACTCTTACCAGTCCAGAGTACGTCAATGCCAGGCAGCAGCTGGTCGCCAACGGTGTGCAGGTATGACGACTGGGACACAGTGGGGGTGCAGAAAGCAGCGCAGTAATCTGAACAAACCAGGTGTGAAGGACGGAGGACAAGAAGACAAAGTGAGCTGATGGTGAAGAATAGATGTGACGTCGATGTTTGACAGTGTGATTGAAACCATGCGTGTGACCTGTGGGACAGAAGAGGAAGGTCTCGGGTTGTCCCAGGTGCTGGTACACCTCGTTGGTGATGGCCACCTGAGCGTGAGCAAAGGAGCTGAATGCCTGTTTATCAGCTGGACACATTTCAGTCTCAATGTCATCGAAGAGTAAGGAGAAGGACCTGCAACCAAGCTCCTTAACCTGAGAGAGAAATAAAACCAGCAGCAGGTGTCACTCAGCTTAATGTATTCAAGAATATTTTAATCGTGCAATTAGTCTCATCGCAACTCTGGTCAAAACATGACATGTATGCTTTTTTATTTCTTAAACCAAAATATTCTACTACATGTGAAAGTCACGACAGGATTCACAGATTCAGTTTGAGCTGCTGATCTTTCTTAAATGTTTAAATATGACGTTTGCTGTCTTCATGTGTGATTTCATGACAAATGTCAGGAATGCAAGCTTATCCGCGGTGAAAAGTCAATTCCACTCAGTTTTATTTACATAGTGTCAGTGAGAATGCATGGCTATTTCAAGGTGGTCATTTCACAAGGCTTTGAAATGAACAAAATAATACACAAAATGAACACAATGACTAAAAGGACGACGCAATGAACAAAAATAGATAAGAACCCAAAAACTGATGCAAAAAAAGATCAAGAAAAGTATTGGTGACCCAATAAAAGATGGTTTGGTAGCAGGTAAATTATGAAAAAAAAGCTTTAAAATGTGCCGTTAAAATTGATTTTTGTGCAGGATAAAGAAAAACTCCAATCAGCAAATTATTGCAATTTAATCCACTGAAGAGTTTGCAATCCACATTTCTTTTCCTTAAGCTGCATCTTCATACTTAAGTGTTTGGAAATCATCTCTATTTTCTATCATGCTCTACTTTTTTATACTGCTGACATTTCACCATTTATGGCCCTGGTACTTACAGCCCATACCTGCAAAAAGTAAATTAAATGTCTTTTCCAAAATTTTGCACATTCAAGCTCCTCAACTGGTTAAATTAAGTTTGAAAAATACAAGGTATGTCCATTCAACAATGAGACTGTGCATATGAGGATAAAATCCGGTGCTTCACAGTCACGCGGAGTGTTCTATATTATACAGTGGGGAAAATAAGTATTTCATCAGCCCACTTAAAAAGATGACAGAGGGATATAATTTTCATCTTAGGTTCACCTCAACTATGAGAGACAAAATGAGAAAAAAAAAAATCCAGAAAATCACAGTGTAGGATTTTTAAAGAATTTATTTGTACCGTATTTTCCGCACTATAAGGCGCACCGGATTATAAGGCGCAGTATCATATTTGGACAAAATAGACGGCGTTTAGGTGCG
>JAQQAE010008110.1:0-15424 GCA_029823295.1 Pseudamia nigra | reverse complement strand
AGGTGACGACCTCATGAAGCTCATCAAGAGAATGCCAAGAGTGTGCAAAGCAGTAATCAGAGCAAAGGGTGGCTACTATGAAGAAACACTGTTTTTAACTACATACATAATTCCATGTGTGTTCATTCATAGTTTTGATATCTTCAGTGAGAATCTGCAATGTAAATAGTCATGAAAATAAAAGAAAACGCATTGAATGAGAAGGGGTGTCCAAACTTTTGACCTGTACTGTATAAACACACTGCTTTTTACTAAGATGACCCATGCAGAGAAAAATCAGACTAAAGAAGAAAGAACTCCAGACCTGCAACATTGCCAGGATCCAGATCAAACTCTGGTATGGTAGAACCTATAATGTGCATTTTTTTTTGCCATTTTTCTGGGTAATATTTGTAGAGTTATAAGAAAAAATGTTGAAAATATCTTGCAATGGTGAAGGTTTCCTTAAAAAATTCTTGTAATCACCCCCCAAATCCTGAAAATTTCATCACAATCTGTACACAACTTAAACTTATTTTGCAAACAAACAAACAGATTACATTTTTTTGGAAGAGGTGATAAAAAGAAAATAGAAAATACAGGTAGAGTGGAGATTCTGTGCAACTAAATCTACCAGCACCAGTGGTCAATGACCTGGGCTGATGCAGACGAAAATTAAAATTGTAATGCTACTGTTGACTGCCAGGCGTTCAGTGGTCTCTCTAAAAATAATGAATAATAAATTTTTGTCATGAGTCAACATGGTCTTGAACATTTTCTCTGGACCCTCTAATAAGTGATATGCTGGTGCATCTTTAACTTTTTTGCATGGGTATTAAGATATTACAGCAAATAATCTGACAAATCACTCCTGTTCTGGAATCCTGTTTTTGCTCTAAAATGTCACCTAGGATGGAGCGAAAACCTGAATGGCCTCAAAACAGACGGTCAGAAACTAATGGGTGACAACATGGTCACTGTCCACTAATTCTATGACACACACACTGACAGGGAAGCGACAGAAATGAGGATTGAGAGTGATTTTTAATGCATGATTTTAGGTTGAGTGTTGATTTTCTGTGATCTTAGGAAGAAAAGTTACACACTGTACCATTAAGTTATTAATTCTAACTCACAATCACCAAATGAAATTTCATCATTGACGTCCTCAGCTGCATGTGGAGTGTGCAGTTGGAGTATAGGTCTATAAGCAACTATGTATGTGTGGTTTTGTCTGCGTATTCCTTTGTCTATTATCTTGACATTCCTGTCTGCTTCATGTCATTGTAGTCTAACATTTGTCCCCTAGACGAGTAACATTATCTACTACAGTCAGTCTTTCTTTCTCTTCCTTCTTCTCTCTCCTCTTCTGTCCACTTGCTCATCCTCCATCTCCTCCTGCTCTCTCCCTCAGTTCCTCTGTGTCTAGCCCCAAGTTGTAAACAACTGTCATATCTGACCCTCTTAAATAGCCTTCAAAGTTGCGTACACATAGACACACATGCAAGCAGACATACGCTCACACACGCATATCTCATCAATGTTTCAGAGGGAGTGCTGAATATCATCTAGCTATACCCCATACCTAGTCCTCACTTATTTACATCCGGCTGCCCCCGCGCCACTGAAACCTCAACAGTAACATCAATGATTCATCAGCCAATGTTTTAGCAAAATGCATGAGTCTTCTGTCGATACAAGAGGAGGAAGAGAGGAGGGAAAGAGGAGGAGCTGATGGAAAGAAAGAAGGACAGTAGGTAAGAAGATAGGATCAAGACAGTGCCAAAGAAAAAGAGAGGGAAATGAGAAAAGTGAGCGGGAGTTAGAAAAGTTCAGGATGCAAAAGGTGAACAAAGTAAGGTTAATAAGAAGATGAAGGGATGGAGCAGATGAGATGTACGTGGAGAAATTGAGTCAGAGCAGGTAGCAGTCAGCCATAGCAAGTCCAAGGGGTGGAAGTGGCAAAAATAAAAATGGATAGACATGGAAAGTGAATAATGAAAAAAAAAAGTTTGAATAAGGGTGGGGCACGTAGAGACATTTTTTATTCTGACATTAATAGAACCTTCACCATTGAACCCAAAACGTTTATCTTCATTTCTTTGTATGGTCAATTGTTAATGCAGAATTTGTGCCTTTGCTAAGTTAATGGACGGACCAAAAAAATAAACAAAATAATCAATATAATGAAGAAAATGAGTAACAAAAGTGAGTAAATAAATAAATAAATAAATAATCAAGATAGGCAATAAAATGTGCTAAAATTAACAAAACAAGTGCAAAATTATAATAACCACACACAATGTCTATGCTTTGAACTTATATATAAAAAAAATCCACGTTATATCATGCAAGGAACTAATATGTATACCAATAAACTTATTTTAAGTTATATTGTTCAGTGTGATGTATTAATAGTGAAGAGTGTAGTTCGTCGTAACACAGCAAATTGAACAAAATAAAACAGACAACATAACAGCATAAATGAATGAAATAATCGAGAAACAAATGTGAACTCTATATGTTTTACCTTGACGCTTTATTTTAAGCTTTAAGTGCAAGATAATATTGTATATGAAAATGAAGGTTTTTTTTTAACTGATTTTAATTGTTGTGAACATTGTTGTACATAATCTTCTTCTTCTCCTTTCGGCTGCTCCCCTCAGGGGTGTACATAATAACACAACAAAATGGGAATTAAATGTACAAAAATACAAAAAACCCAAAATAATCCACAACTCTAAAAAACAATTACAAATAACAGCATAAATTCACAGTATAATAAAAAATTTACAGGAATGAACCCGACAATCAACAAGATTGCCTTCAATTATGTAAAGCAGGGCTTTTATAGACAAAATGTTGCATGCAATCACACATTTGCCAATATTGAGGGGACGAATGCCCCCCACACCCGCCTATAATCTGAGGAGAGGGAAGATGGATGTGGGATTAATGAGGTTTATAGGGAAAGAAAGAAGATTAAATCTAACAATGAAGGAAAAGTGATAAAAGCAATTCAGCTAAATTTGCAGCGTAAGAAAACATTACATTAAACTTGAAGTTGTGAGAAAGAATTCAAAAAGGGAGTGAAGAGTACAGGGAAAACATCCACTTTTATTGAATTCAAACCAGCAAATTTTTAGCTAATAAACTTAGATATTTAATCTGACTGTTCTGCGTAGATTTTCATCACTGCATTCAAATTCAGTGCAGCAAATAAACAAACAATTATCATAATCGGCGATTATGATTGGTGCTATATAAATAAAGTTTGATTGATTGATTGATTGACAATTAATCAGCACTTAAAAAATATGTCATTTAATAAAACTAAGTGTTCTCAGAAATTAACAATCTACTAAAATGAAAATATAATGAACAAAATGACCACAAGATAATGACCCAAAACAACATGACAACATAACCTGCAAAATGATTAAAAAATAATCCAAGAAATGACCATTAAAAAACAAATAATAAAGAAAATTAACAAAATTAAGCAAAATAAACCAAATAAATATAAATTTATAAAATGAGATAATACTACAGAATTCGTGGATTTATTCATTCCGTCTAAAACAAATATAGAAAAACCAAAAAATCAGTCGTTTTTTTTCTATTTTTGTTTCTAAAACCAAAATGAAACAATGGATAACGACTCATTTTCTGATTTTCGATTCAGTGCTGAAATTGCAAGTCCGGTGAGGCTGACGTTGAATGCAACCTTAAGTAATTTGAAGTTTCTGAGTGCGCTTCAAGAAACAAATGAACAGTGACCAAATGTTACTATCACTATCACTATTTTTTGCAGGATTAGAGCCCTCTAGCCACAGTTACTGAACCATGCCACATGACATTATTCAGTCTATATAACTGTGTCACTGCATCGTTATTTGCATTGGGGGTTTTGCCCCAAGCCACCAGTTGAGAACCAGCGGGCTAGAGAAATGGTTGGGTTTGAGCAAGAAAATGCTGAAATGGAAAATACGGGGGGATGAAGGAAAATAAAAGACAAAAAAGCAGGATGAACACAACGAGTCAAAGATGAGAGGGCAGAGAAGAGCAGATCCATCATCCTTCATTCTCTTCCTCTCTTCCACTCCTTTCCTTTATTTCTACCGTCCAACACTTGATCTCTCTTTTACGGATGAAACATGGCCTTTTTATCTTATTTTTGTCAGAAATCAATGACATTCTGCAGACACACACAGACACAGAAGTCTGATATGTCTTTTTACTCTTTAGATTTCAGTAGAATATGACCCCTCCTTCCTCCAGGGGCTTTATAGGACTTCATGCACGTTTACACATTGATTTTAAAAAAAGTGTACCTGCGTTTTGAGATTGCGGTATGTGTGGTTTTGCGGTGTACAATTACACAAGACACCAGGCAGGGAAAGTCTGAGTGAATGAGCTGAAAAAGATTCTGTAGTGACCATTTCCTATTAATTTCGGCTTTAGTCCAATTCTTTTCCCATTTTGTCCACTTAAACGTTTTTGATTAGACACAGAATAAGATATGCGTATTGGGGGTATCGTAGTTTGTCACTGTGTCTGTGCGTTTGTTCTTTATTTAATGAACTATACTTAAATGGGTTACAATGACATACGGCAGTCAAAAGTTTAGATACACTTTCTCCTCTTACAATGTTGTACTTTCCTACTGAAGTCACCCCAACTCTGAAGAACTTGTATGGAATTATGCTGGAAACATGATGATGCAGTCACCTGGAATGGTTTTCAAATCACAGACGTGTCTGGTCAAGAATTAATTTGTGCCATTTCTTACCATCCTAATGCATTTTAGACAGAGTAAACAGCCCTTTTAGTTCAATTTCAACTACTGTACAAATTCATTTCATGGCAAGAAACAGTTAAAGAGAAAACACAGTCCATCCGTACTTTAAGAAATGAATATCAGTCAATTTGAAACATCTCAAGAACTTTGAATGTGTCCTCAAGCGCAGATGCCAAAACCATCAAACACTACCTGAAGCACTCAGATATGTCTAGTTAGCTCTTGGTCTTCCTTTTCTGGATGACCCTTGTGAGAGCCATTAGCTATATGCGGCTACTGTGAGGAATGTTACACTTTTTTGGTCACAAAATTTCATACAGTATGTGTGCTTTCACAGTTTCTATGTCGTCAGTATTAATGTACTATGTTGAAAATCATAAAAATAAAGCAAAACCTCTAAAGCAGAAAGTTTGGACTGGTACTGTAGGTTAGAGCTGATCTCCTGTGTTTAATAAAACATAAAACTTATGCCACTCTTTTGACACTTTTCACTCCTGGTTTTTCTTGTGTATTTTAATTAATAACAAAACAAGTAGGGTCACTGTGAGTTTTTCATCAATTAGTAGTTCCAATAAAAGACATCCAGGATCTTTTTGTCCATCCTGTCAGTTTGTTAATTCTGGTAGTTGAACAGGATTCCTAGTTTTACAAAATAATTGTATTCACTGTTGTGCTTCCAACCATGGACATTTTTGTTTTGTCAGAATTTTTCCTGGATCTGTGAAAGGAAAAGTGCACAAGACAGTGGTGAGGCCAGCGATGTATGGTTTAGAAACAGTGGCACTGAAGAAAAGACAGGAGGCAGAGCTGGAGGTAGCAGAGATGAAAATGTTGAGTTTCTCTTTGGGAGTGACGAGGATGGATAGAATCAGGAATGAGTACATCAGAGGGACGGCACATAGAAGAAGTTTTGGAGACAAAGTCAGAGTCGTGAGACAGGACTGGTATTAAATGGGCGTGACATTGCAAATCTGGTGTGTGATGTGCGCAGAGATGATGCAACACAGCCTGCTACGTTTATTAGCCACTTAGCCACAGCCAGGGGACAGTCAGTGAAGACAAGAAAAGCAGTTAACAGAGTTTATTGAGGCACAAGCAGAAAAGAGATGGCAGAATGCAGAAGCCGTATAGAGCTATGGAATGGAGCAGACAGAGCAGACAGAGAAGGAGGCTGATCGGAACAGCCACAGGGAGAGGTACGATCTGGAGGAAATGCAGGTCAAGACCACAGGAAGAAGACAGATGCTAAAGCCAGGATCCAGGGAGGTATGGAAGATGGAGACAAAAGGTAAGGAAAAACTCGACTAAACTCTCGAGTAATGTAAAAAACTGGAATGAACCATTTCACGTCTACGCTTCCATGCGGTGGGTGAGTAGTGCATGCTCCTTTCAGAACCTACTGTATTTTACTTGTATCATGAGTTTTTGCTCACGTGACGGGACAAAATTTCTCCCGACATCTTACTCGTGTCATGAAAAATTGTATGATGTTGTGCTCGTATGATGGGGTACCACTGTACTGACTTTATTAGAGCTGGGTGACAAAGACTAAAAATGTTCTCACAACAGAAATGTTCATCAGTTGATGATCATAATTATCAAATGTCAAATCATTATTTTATTGACCATTGATTCCTGGCTACTTTTAGAAATGGTGTGGTTATTTGGGGTTTTAATATATTAGTGTAAGACACAAAAATCAAGTAAAAGATGGAAAACAACAAAAATTAAAACTGCAAAAAAACACATAAAAAACTACAAAAATTAAAAATGATGAAATCACTAATTACTTTTTTCTCTCCAATTTCATAAAGTGTTAGACATTTTTAAATTTTAGTTTAATTCATTGCATTAAACTAAATTCACTATTATTTACATTAATTAAATGTGAGTTTTTACCATTCTAGAAAGAAATTAAAAATGTTTATTACAATCAATCATCATTCACAATATACAGTATACTACATATTAGGTCAACAGTAACTATTGATTTAATGGACAGCTCTATGTATGATTTAGTTACACTCTAGTAATATATTTTTGTCTGTTAAAAGTGTACAGGCAAGCAGTTTGGAATCACTGTCTCAAAAGTGTTCCCAAAAGGATCAGTCATGAGAAAAACAATCAAAAGGAAAGTCAGACATATGCAGAAGACCGAGACGTGCACACAGAAGGACAGACGAAAAGACTGAAGGGTAGTTGGCCTTGACTTTGACGAAGAGTTGTTGCAAGGTAACAAGGACGAGACACTACTGCTGTGTTTCCCTCTCTGTCTTTCTCTGTCTCTCTGTCTCTTTCTGTCGTTTGGCGCCCAGGGTGAAATTATGATAATAAGAGAAAGGAAAAGCTATTACTGTGGCTGCTCTCTCATTATGTAAATGATATTAAACAGGCCCTCTGTGTGTGCCTATGTGAGTGTGTGTTTCTAGTGCGTACGGAAGCACGAGCAGCTGAGCATCCAAGTGCACATGCATACATGTTTGCGCTCGTGGTCCTGTTTGTGTTTCTTTGTAAGTGTGTACGTCAGTTTGGCGGTTAACATGTGTGTGGGCATGTTAAAAATATTGTTGAAGCGTGTGTTTGTGTGTCCCGGGGCTACAGTGCTAATCTCCATGCAGTGATTACAAGGTGTCAAACTCCCCCACATTGATTATGACATGTTAATTACACAGCCTGTTTCCACCTGCTCTGAATACACAACACACACATTAAAAGGTGTATTGTAAGTACCTGGGCGTCTATGTGAGTATAAATGTTAAGGCAAACCACCAAACAACTCGCAGCTGCTAAGATATTTCAGACGGTGCAGTGTTTGTGACTAATACTTAAGATCAGTGTAACAACGTATTTGCCTGGAAGCAACTTCCATCATGTTGGTGAAGACATACTGTACATTTAACAGATCCGTTTAGAAACCAGAATAATTCAGCAGGCCATTAAACTATACAAAATGACTACATTGACACTTTTGGTCAAAAGTATGGATACATCTTCTTTATTTTTATACTTTCATAATTATTGAGCAAACAAAAATTATAATAGAGATCATGTTTTATATCTTAGATTGTCCAAAGAAGCCACATTTGGCTTTGACAACTTCTTTGCACACTCATGGTATTCTCTCCACAGATTCACAAAGTAGTCACCTGGAATGGTTTTCAGTTTACTGGTGTGCATCTTCCAGGATTAATTTGTGCAATTTCTTGTGTACTTGCTCGTGCTTCAGACCATCAGCTCTCTTGTGCACAGAAAGGGTGGCTACATAGTCAGCAGCCCTATTTGTGCTACAGGCCACAGTCCGTCAGTGATGTCAGGAATACCGGATTACAGGACAACAGAGGTCATGAGAGCAGGATGTTCAAATGTCTCAGTAGAGAATTTGAATTTTAAAATTTTGTGTTGTTTCCCTATAAAATGTATGCATATGTGATGCATACATATGCATATGTGAGGCGACCCACCAGGATTATAATACACTGGGGGAAACCCTGTGCATATACGTATATGTTCATATATATTGCGGGATGTGGGACTTCAAAAACTCAAAAATCTCTAGCTCAAACACGGAGAAATTGGCTTGTTGTCATCATTTTGGTTGGTATAATCTCATAAACCAAAAATGGAACTTATGCGATGAAGCAGTGGCCATGGCTGGCACTAGTGTCTATTGCTGCTTTTCCATTACACAGTTGTAGCACTACTCTCCACTGCTTTACTCAACTCTACTCGACTCAGTTTCAGTTGTTTTCCATTACAGTTGAGTACCACCTAACGTGGCCGGAGTCCTCGTAATGCTTGTGTGCACTGTGGGATTTTAGGAACATGGAATCATGAAGGTGGAGTACACTCTGCAACTGTTTCGGCTGCAAATGCAAGCACATTCAGCACACACTGTGTGTCCGACATCAGGCAATTGTGCCATAGTACACTATACGAGTGATCGGACGTGCCAGGCCATCTTTTTCATCAATATTGGGCCAAAATACAGTACTGTTTTTTCGCTTCTGTGTGTTTGATGTTTTGTTTCTCTCGACCCTTCGAAGCAGCACCCAGTGCATTTGCTCTCTTTCTCTCTCTCTCTCTCTTTCTCTGTTGCACACACAGACATAGGGCTCTATATTAGTATGCTTATGCCTGGCCGTTTGTGCAGAAATATTAAAAGTCTTAGCTAAAACTTTGTTGTTGCTTTCTTCTTGACTTCACACGCTATTTTGTGCTTCTGCTTGTTCTCAAGATGCATCTAGTGACATCCCTCCCTGGCTAATCAGTTTCTACTTGACTCAGCTTGCTTGGAACCCTGGCTGAGTAGGCACTAAAACAACACCTGGTACCAGGTACTATCTCCTAATGGAAAACCCCCCAAACCGAGCAGAATCAAGTCATGTAGAGCAGAGTAGGTACCAGTGGAAGACCCCTCATGGGAATTGTAAAGACAATGAATGTCTCATCTTTTGCATCACGATTCTCTTATGATGATTTAATTTCAGCTGGTACCATCCCAAGCGCTTCCACACTTTGGCTGCGTGTAGCGATAGGGTTTACGATAGGGAAGCCTTCTACATTTTTTAATCAAAAATTTGGTCATTGGGTTTGTCTGTCATATCACCATCTGGTTCATCAGTGTTTTCTGCGCCTTTTTGTGGTTCACTTTTCCTGTTTAGTTACCATCTACACTTTGATGTCCTTCTGCCTGCTTTGAGACCTTGTCACATTTTATGCTGCCTCAAATCAATGTTATCATATTGTCAGTAAAAATACATGTTTCTGAGAGAGAAATAGCTTGGAGCCTGTGCGTGCAGGTTTGTGAAGTATCCAGAAAATTGTTCCTTTCTACTGCTAGTATGTACCAGGATACACCAGTCAGTATGCATTTTTCAAAAATGCAGACATGCATTTTTCAAAAGTGCGTACTGCCTTCTGCAGCCAACAGAACAGGCTCATCCCCTGCTATCTGTGTGATGTTCCTCCTTTTTTCATCTTCCTGTTCTCATCCCTGTATATAACCACACACACCTCTTTTTATCCAGGAAATTACTTATTGAGAGTAATACATAACAAATAAAGAAAAATGCTAATCAACAAAACCAGTAGCAGGATTGCTTGTTTCAACATTAACACTTTAAGTCATGTGTTTAAGTCATGCATAGTATGACATATGGATTCTTTACATGGTCATTCTCACTGTAGAGGTGCCAAGGCTAGTGTTAGCCTCTAGAGCAGGGGTCTCAAACTTGTGGGCCGAGACTTTGCAGATTTTCTCTCCAGCCTCCAACAAGCAGATTTTACTGATTAGCTCCTTCCCCCGATTGCTGATCAGTGAAATCACCTGCTTTAGGGACTGGTTGGATAGAAAACCTGCAGGGTCTCGGCCGTCCATGGCACGAGTTTGAGACCCCTGCTCCAGAGGCATGTAAACAGCTGTGTAGCAGTGGCATTGGCTCATGGCTTGGCTAGCATTAGCCTCATGAGGAGTGTAAACAGATAAACAACAGCTTGGCTCTGTGAGCACCAGTCTTCATAACATAAATGCAGTCCACCACCTTTGCTCTTATCAGAGTCATGTTGTAATCACTCACAGCCTTGTCAGTGATCCGGCTCATGTAGCCAAGCCACACTACCGATTACCGGAGCGGTAGTGAGTCAACCCCGCATCTCATTGAGCCACCCTCGCCTGCCACGCTTGGGAACCCAGGTCAGATGACTTGGTATGAGTAGCGTGAAGTGCTCCTGCACTCTTGTAGAGTTTGGTTGAACTGTTTTCTCCGCCTCGGTCATGCTAGTTACTGTAAATACTGCATGTGCTCTACATCTGCACAACTCTGCTAACCTCCTCCACAGGTGGAGTTTTTGTAACAACTATGTGTTCATCAGCCAGCATTAACAAAACTCTGCAGGAGAATTAAACAGCTCCGCGACATGGCGAATCACATATTAATCACGTGACATAACGTATCAATAAGGAAATTTGGTGCCAGTGCTTTTAATAATCAATTTTTTTTTTATTTTATTGATTCATTGTTGCAGTCCTAAAGCAAACAGTGTAATACCTTGTGAAATTCCTAACATAAAAAGTCATTGGCAATGATGTTCAGACAGCTCTTTACGTGCGACAACTGCTAACACATCATCGAGCCAATAATGCAGAATTGTGATAATAATCAATAGTCACTGTTTCACCTGATTTCACATACACTTAAATTGCCTTAACGCAAGTCACACTGGGAGCGATTCAAAAAACCTAATTACTGTACAATATTCTTTATGT
Source organism: Pseudamia nigra (assembly GCA_029823295.1). Lineage (NCBI taxonomy): Eukaryota > Metazoa > Chordata > Actinopteri > Kurtiformes > Apogonidae > Pseudamia > Pseudamia nigra. Next base: position 4,379 of record JAQQAE010008110.1, on the reverse strand, counting down.
GATTATGAAACTTTGTGATGTATTGACAATCTGCTGAACATCCACTCTTTCTGTATTTCTTTATGTCTGTTCTCTCTCTCCGTGTAATTTGTACTTGTATACTTGATAGAAGTGTGTGTGTGTGTGTGTGTGGGGGGGGGGGGTATGTGTGTTTGTTTGCTCAGTGGTCTGTCTTGCTCCACTCCATTGCTTGTTTATATGCTTCATACCACAGATCCTGAGGGGTTTATAAATATTGATCCTTACAAAGGATGGATAGATGCTTGATAGCCTGTCCAGGCCCTGGGAATACACGAACACACACACACACACACCCACACACACACACACACACACACACACACAATCACTCACACTCATCACACTAAATCCCTATTATATGTACCGCAGTCCAACTCACTTTCTTTCTGATGTGTTACTTTGATACGAAAAGCAGATGTGTTTCTCAGATAAATTCACAAAGTTTCCACTTGATGCTGGTTGACGCTTTGCTCTTTTTTCCATCTTTGATTCAGTAACATTGAATTTAACCATTTTATGCTTGGTGTTCACTAAACTGGACAAGAACAAGGTGACATAAAATTTATAGTCACTAAAAAATTAAGGCAAAAAATAAAACAAACTGCAATGAGACTGATTATTTTGACTTAACATTAACACAATAATCTGGAAAAGAAGAAACTTATGAAGCAAAAAGGTACAAAATAATGAGGTGAATCACTGAAAATGAAGAAAAATGACCAAAACAATCGAAAAATGAAGTAAAAGTGAACAAAATCAGAAGAAAAACAAAAAAGGCAGCAGCAAATAAACGAGTCAAAAAATAAACCAAATTTGATGCAAAATGAAGAAAAATACACTAAAATAAAGCAAACAATCAAGGAGTTGCACAGAAAGAAGAAAAATGAATAAAATAATCAAGTAAATGAACCAAATTAGATGCAAAAATATGGAAAATGAACAAAAATAGACCAGTTAAGAAAATGCTTTAAAACAAAAAATGTACAAATTGCATGGTTACATCATTTTTATGCATTATCAAATTGTAATAAAGCATAATTATCAATTATGATTACATGCCCTGATTGACATAATTTAACCATTTTCAACTATTACGTCGCTTAAAATATGTGACATTATATTTATTGCTTGGAAAGTACCATACGGCTAAAATTGTCATAACCCCAGTTTTTTACTAAGTTAAGCATGAAAGAGTTAAAATTTGTTACACGTGTTTGGCAGTGTTTTGCAAGATTCATATTTCATGCTCACTTCTGGCAAATGTGGCCCTCTTTTGTGATGTGCATAATATAAATAAGAAGGAGGTGCCTGTAGAAAAAATATGTACATATACAGTGCACTACCAGTCAAAACTTTGGAGGTAGCTTTTTCAATGAGTTTTCTTTATTTTTAGTGTTTTCATCATTGCACATTGATACTGAAGACATCAAAACTGTGAAAGAACACGTATGGATTCATGTAGTAAACCAATGTGTTAAACTACCTGAAACATGTTTTATATTTTAGATTGTCCAAAGTAGCCTCATTCAATTCAATTCAATTCAATTCAATTCAATTCAAGGCCAAGACCTTGTGATTGAACCACCGAGAGCAAGCCAAAGACAATGGGGGAGGAATAACTTCCTTGAACGGAAGAGAAAAACCTCCAGCAGAACCAGCAGCTCAGGGGAGGGAACCATCTGCCTCGACCGGTTGGGATTAGTGGACAGAGGAGAGACAAAAGGAAAGAGTAGAGACAGAACAACAAACAACTCAATACTGGATGACGTCCATAGACACTGGACTGGTCCACAACCAGCAAACACAGAGCACACAGCAAGGGCATCAGGAGACCTAGGGCATTTTTGTTCAGCGGGAGAAAGTTAGAAGTCATCCAGGCCTTAATGTTTTTAAACAAGCATGGAATTTTGTTGCAGTAGTATTTAATTAATCTGGTTTCATGGAGAGATACAGCTGTGTCATCAGCATAACAGTGAAAACCTAAGCCATGTTTTATTATGATGTCACATAAAGGCAGCATGTAAAGTGTAAAAAGTATTGGTTCTAGTACTTAGCCTTGTGGAACACCGTAACCAACTTTAGATTGTGTGGATGACTGGTTGTTAATATGTACAAATTGAAATCTCTGTGTGAAGTAAGACTGAAACCAATTTAGCGCGGTACACTTAGTCCCGATAGAGTATTGTAATCTGTGTAACAGAATTTTATGGTCAATACTGTCAAAAGCAGCACTGAGATCCAAAAGAACAAATACTGAAACTCGTCCACTATCTGAAGCTAATAGAAGATCATTAATAACTTTCATCAGTGCAGTTTCAGTGCTGTGGTGTTCTCTAAACCAGTGGTCCCCAACCCCCGGGTCGTGGACCGGTACCAGTCCATGGGTCTATTGGTACTGGGCCGCACAGAAAGAATGCATACACATTATTTCCATTTTATTTATTATCTGATTCTGAACAATGTTTTATTCTGGAAAATTACCAGATACCGGCTTGATTTTGTGTATTCTGACAGCAGCACAATGGACTACACTGCTTATACAGAAATGGCTCTGAAACAAAGTCCACATCTTTTTGCAGTTTTTAGATGTATATTTAATTAAAGGGAATGTGCTACGTTAAAAGGTGTTTCACACTATGTCTACAGCCTCTTTGTACCAGATTCAAGCTTCCCTCTGTAGTTTAAGCTTAATTCATGATGCGTATGGTGGAGAGAAAGCCATGTTCTGTTTTGGCTCCTGAAGACTCACAGCACAGCATTAAAGAGGGATTTGTTAGGTGCAGCCGCTACACTTGAGATACATCACATGCTGTGTTTGAGCACTTAGACAAATTGAATTCTGTGATATGGAGGAAAGTTTGAAGCTGGGTTTCAGCCTTATGTGTATAGAAGGAAACAAATTTTCATCTCAAAGAGCTATGGATTGTATTTGAACACTTGAAGTGAATACCACTTGGTGAGACATTAAAGATCAGAAAGGGCATATTTAATTTATGTGTTATGTTAAGAGCATTTGGAGCCATCTCAAGCACAGATAGAAATACATTGTTGACTGAGTTATTTGAGAAGTCCTACAGTGTACAGTATATAAAGGTTTTGTTCCCACAGCAATTCTTTGTTTTTGGTTGAAATCAGACATTTAACGTATTTTCAATCTATAATTTCAAGCTGCACTAAATAGTCTTTTCCTACTGTAAAAATTGGTATTTAACTGTTAATACTGATAAAACAAAGTTTGTGTTTTTTTCTCGGGGGAAAATACGGATACTCCCAGAATTTAAGTTTGGTTCAGAGAAATTTGAGGTCATTTATGAATATGATCATCTTGGAATATTGTTTAACTACAATGGTTGATTTAATAAAGCAATAGCTAAACAAGTTAAACTGGCCAGGAGAGCACTATTCTCTATGGAAAATTGAGCTTCTAGATTACAGTTACCTATTGATATAGAGTGTTAATTGTTTGATCAACTCATTGTGCCAATTCTTTTGTGATATGTGGGGTTCTTACAAGTTGGATCAAATAAAATGCTTGAAATGCTTCAGAGGCTGTTTCTGAAATGCCTGCTCAGTGTGAATAAGTGTACAGTTGTTCCGATAGTTGCGGTTCCGGTTGTTCCTGTTCCGGTTGAGATGGTGCCTGTGTTTGGCTTCCGCCTCCGGCTACAACATGTCACGTTCTTTTATAGCGTTACTGTTTTTAGTTTTGTTGTCCATGCACCGTTTTAATGATGTTTTAGCTCTTTTATCCATCCGATCGTTTATGCTGGATCACAATGCAGCCGTGAAGGGGGGCACAAGCCAGTGTTCTCTCTTACGCCGGTCCCAAGCCCGGATAAATGCAGAGGGTTGTGTCAGAAAGGGCATCTGACGTAAAACCTATGCCAAATCAAACATGCGAATCATTAACATGACTTCAAAACCGGATCAGTCGAGGCCCAGGTTAACAACGACCGCCATCAGTGCTGTTAACCAACAGGGTGCTGGGGGAAACTGGACTACTGTTGGTGGAAGAAGGAGAGGCGGGAGGCGAGTCCGTAGGCAGAGACAGAAGAGGAAAGGCAAGAGTCTAGGACTGACAGTAGGGACTTTGAATGTTGGAACTATGACAGGAAAAGCTAGAGAGCTGACTGACATGATGCAGAGAAGGAAGGTGGACATACTGTGAAAGAGTGGGCATTGGTGCAGACTTCAATGGACATGTTGGTGCAGGCAACAGAGGGGACGAGGAAGTGATAGGCAGGTTCGGTATCCAGGACAGGAACACAGAAGGACAGATGTTGGTAGACTTTGCTGAAAGGATGGAAATGGCTGTGGTGAATACTTTCTTCCAGAAGAGACAGGAGCATAGGGTGACT
>JAQQAE010008109.1:0-15424 GCA_029823295.1 Pseudamia nigra | reverse complement strand
ACAAAGCCTCCTGTACTTTTCTTCTGTTTTTCTTCTCTGGCTCGTTTCTTGTAACTTTTGTTTGATTAAAAGCCACACACAGAGCAGCAAGTACATCATCGCCTCCATGTCCTACACTGTGCTTATGTTGCACACAAATCCCGACAGCAGAGTTTTGGGACGCGATTCCGCCTATGACGCCGCCTACACAGATAGTACCCACTTGTAATGGAAAAGCGACTGAGCCGAGTAGAACCAAGCTGAGTCGGGCCGAGTCGAGCCGAGTAGGTACGGATGGAAAAGCGGCAACAGAGAGAGATAGAGATCCATCCATCTGGAGTTGGGTCACTGGTATTACCTGGGAAAAAATCTTGAGATTTGACTCAAACTACATGTATTAATCCGTTGCAGGTGGTATGTCAGCGATGCAATGAAAATACAAATTTTAAAGAAATACAAGAACTTAACAACAAGTTGTGACATTGTACTTGGATGTTCTATACAGGATCTCTCACCAGACAAAAAGCTTGCATTTTCCCCAGTTTTGGAAATTCGATTACCCTAAAATCTCCTGGGCCTAGACCCGTAAGTCGCAGCCTTTTGTTTAAAATTATTAGAGGCTGATGTTGAGATGCCAATAGATGTGCAGTCTGATTTTTCAGATTGTCTAATTTTACTTTCTTCACAAACCTCCTGCAGTTCTATAAAGAAAGAAGCAGTTTAATTTTTTTTCAGTTTTCAGAAACCTTATCTTATGTTTTGTCTGAACATTGGGGGACAAAATAAAGAAGAAATGAGAAAAATGAGCAAAGTGATCAAGAAAATGAGCAAAAGATGAATAAAAATGAATGAAATAATCAAAAAATTAGTAAAAATAAACAGAATATTTAAAAAGTAACAACAATGTATTAAATAATCAAGCCAATACACAAAAATGAACAAAATAATCAAGCAACTGAACAAAATAAACTAACCAAGACAATGCACAAAAAATAAACAGACCAGGAAAATGAGGGGAAAGCAAATAATATAGTCAAGAAAATGAATAAAAATGATCGAGAAAACAATAAACAAGACAAGCAAAAACAAGCAACAAAATGAACAAAAATATACCAAAATAATCAAGAAAAATAAGCAAAACCTAAGACAGTATGCAACAAAATGAGCATAAAAGTGAATGAAATGCAATAAGTGACTAAATGACGTTATAATGCGTAAAGCAATTGAGAAATTGAAGGAAATAATGACGGAAATGAATGAAATAAGCAACAACGTGAAGTAAAATGTAAATTGATACCAAACTGACCTAATAGCTACATTTTTACTATATGTTGAATTCATCCACATATAATATTTTAATTTTACCCTTAAATGTAACTTAATGACCTGTATAAGATTTATCTTATATTAACGTTGTTTAATTTTGTTCTTTTTGATAATGAACAAAATAAACACCAGGTCAAAAGTAACATGAACATAAACTGCCATTACTGATGTAATGCTGCGTAGAATCTAAATTAAAGTGTTTTACTGGGAGGGACATTTTCGAGATCGTAGATTTTGTCTGAACTTTGGACGGGACAAAATACTCGAGTAAAAATGAACAAAATAATCAAGAAAATTAAAAAGAAATGAACAAAAATAATTACACAAAGAAATAAAAAATGGACGCAATACTCAAGAAAATGAACAATAATGAAAAAAAAATCAAAATAATGTGCAAAAATGAACAAAATAATCAAGAAACCGAAAAAAATGGACAAAGAATATGCACAAAAATGAAGGATATATCCAGAAAAATTAGGAAAAACAAACAAAATAGTCATCAAATTGAACAAAATAATGAAGAAAGTGTACAAAAGTAAACAAAAATGAAAAGAAAACAAAATAAACAAAACTGGCAAAAATAAACAACGAAGTTAACTTATAATGAGTAAATCAACTGATTTGAACTTATTTTGACGCTGTCATTCACAACAGTCCATCAAAATCAACAAAAGAGGCCACTAAATAAAACGAACAAAACCTTTTAAAAAATCAACAAATAATAAAGACAATTAAATTAACCGACAGTAACCAAAAGCATGACTTTCAGAAACAAAAGAGCTGCAGAGCGTCTGTTGTTGTTTAAATGTTTGCCAACACGTGATTTGCGTCGCGCCGTTTTGTAAAGCCCATCACTTCCAGACTTTTATTCTGAAGGCCGCTCCCTCGAGCCTCCGGTTTTGTCGAGGCGCGTGGCCGCTGACTTGCCGCTCTGCTAATCATCCGCCGGCTCACGTCACGTCACGGCTCTGAGTGATCGCCCTCTGCTCCGCGTCTCTCCTTCAAGGCTGCAATCAGAGACATCTACAGGGCATCCGAACTAGTGGCAGGTTAGAGCGCAGCGAAGCCCTGAAATCAAAAACTGCTTCACGTGGAGAGGAGGAGCATGAAATCAGTTTCATTTATCAGGCAGGGCACAAAAAAGTGAAGTGAGGTAAGAGCGAATGAAAGCGGACGCCTGCTCAGGTCAGACCCGTCTGCGCCGCTTGTTGACACAGCGGCAGTTTGCGGGTTCGTGTCACATTAGCGGCGCACGGAGGGCGGCTCAAAAATACCAACCTCCCCACTCATATACTATTATGACATCCTGCTCGGGAAGGACTAACTTTACTCCAAACATGCCTTATGCAACACTGGTTTGTTTACTCCTCATCTATCGGAAAAAGTAGCCCCAGGAATGTCGAGCCCTACATAACCCGCGTGCACTGTAACCTCTGTGTAAATAGTCCTGTGCGTCCATGACATGGCGAAAACAAAAGGGACTCATTGAAGGTGTCTCCTGCCATCTAGTGGTGAAAACCTTCAACTGCACGCTCTGATGTTTAAAGGAGAGGGATTCTAGATGACCAGGACAGAATTAGATCTGAAAATGAACAAAATAATCAAACCAATGTACAGAAATCAACAAAACAAAACAAAAAACGTTTACAAAATAGACAAACTAACCAATACAATGCACACTACAAACTAAATAACCAAGAAACTGGGGGAAAAATAATGTAGTCAAGAAAATAATGAGAAAAGTGAATGAAAATGAAGAAAAAACAGTGAAATAAACAAACCAAGCAAAAATAAGCATAAAAAAATGAACAAAAATATACTAAATAATCAGGAAAATATAACAAAACTTAAGAAATAAGGAACAAAATGTGTATCATGTAATAAGTTGTCCAATTTTGAAAAAAAGCACCAGGACAGAATTAGATTTGGAAGCCGTTTTTTATTTTGTAAATGGGCTGGCACCCAGACTGTACATAACAGATATTTGACCCAGTAAAACAAAAGGGAGCGTCCAGAGATGAGGTAGCAAGGTGGTCTGGTAACAGCCGAGAACAAGGTGAGGAGATCACATCTTGTCTCGACATTCTGCAGATCTGTAATCAGTCCTCTGAACATGACATGGGATATAGAAAGCCTTTACAAAAGGTTTGCTCTTCTGTTTCAGGTTGACCACCCTGCTTCCTGCCAGTGTATCCAGAACTTGTCCAGCAGTCGCTCTTGGTGGGTGAGTTTTGTACAAAAGACAGAAAAATTAAAATAATAATTAAAAAAAAATCAAAGAGCACATTACAGAACACACAAAACAACAACTGGAGGGAGAAATAAAACATTGTGTAGTTAATGTCAGAACAAGCCCCAAAGGTAACACTCATTAAATCAATATGAGAGCTAGTTTGCCCCAAACAAACATGGGCATGTCTATCTGCCTTGTAATTATATATTATCAAGTACTGATTGAATTCATGCCAAGGCTCAAAACACCTTCCTTCACTATAGCTGGCGATATATAGTGCTGTGACCAGAGACAGACAGTTTTATACACCACACGTGTTATAATAACCACATTAGTCCATTTATCATACTTTTCTTCTATTAATACAATATATTAAAAAAGAATAGGCTAAATCTCTCACGACAAAGCTATGCAGATAGAAACTGATGACAAGACAATCTACTGACACACACAGGCACAGTGCACAAGCTTGCAGGCAGGAATGGAAAAATCTCTGTAGTTTTTAAATAGTACAAAAATGCTTTTTTTAAATTTTTGCTTCAAAACACAACTCAAAGTATGAAGCCAGACCTTTGATCTGCTTAAATGTGAAGAACAAACGATAGCTATCATAGTTGTTGCCCCAAACAAATACGTGGCATATATTTAGCTCAGGATCAAGACATTCTCTTGATTTACTGTTCTTCAACTCTTGGCTGGTAATCAGCAGTTTGCTGGCATTTTGTCTTTCTGTGAACAATCCTCCTCACTGAGTTGGATTTTTTTTAAATCACACATTTACATTTATTTTTAAGTAGCAGTGTTGTAAGGCAGTGACACACTGAATATATTTAATTGCAAAATGGGCCAAATCTGATCCATAAATGCATACTGGAGACATGTGGTGGAATCTGTCAGTGTCTTTCCCCTGCAGCTGCAGCTGGGCTCATCCTGCATTTTTCATTCTACATTTTTATAACCTACAGTAAATATGGTTAATCCTGATTTTGAACTTAGGCCTGTGTTTAATCGATGCCAGCAAATCTGTGAGAGATGAAAACATCCCTGTAGAAGACAAAGTGTAACAATTAACCTTGTAAACACATTTTTTACAACCACTTGCAGGTCAGACATGCAGAACAAGCTATTCAGTGAGACTCGCCCACAACGGGGCTTTCAAACTAAAAAAAAATTGCAAACATTGTACATTTGAACAGTCGCACATGAAAATAAGAAAAATAATTTCTATATATAGTCTTTTTTACATTTTCAATAACAATTCAATGCTTGTGTGCAACTGCAATTAAAACTATAAGCACAATAGAAAGTATTGTCTAATTTAATATATTTACCAAGCTCATTATTATAAGACATTTTTCTTAATCGTCCTGACTGGTTAAATAAAATAAGAATAAAAAAATAAAATAAATCTCTTATGACCTAAAGATAGATTCCTTGGGTGTAGTAAATATTTAGGCGTGACCAGAAACGGAAACAGACAGCGTGCGCTCTAATGAATCAACAACTGTGTGTTTTGAATGTGAAGTTAAGGGCACTGGAAATCAAGACTCCTGTAGTGTTTCTGGCTGCTGCAAAATGTTTGGACCGGGCTGTGGTTTCCCTGTCCCATCATGCTTTGCTGTCTGTGGTATTTGTCTGTATGACACTGTTGTGTCCTGCAGCGATCTCCGTCAGGGCGTTTGAAAATTCTGCCTCCTCCAATTTGCATTTCTCATCAGAAAAAAACTTTCTGTAAGGGGAAAAGAGAGGAAATACAGAAATTAGAAATCTGTCTGTTTGGTTAAAAGACAGAGATTTTCAGTAAACAGACACGGTTGCTGAACACAAGTTTAACCATTTATTCTCAATGACATCTTCACCCAATATGTAAGAAGACACTTGGTATGTTTCGACATCTTCTTACATATTTCTTCACCACCTTGACAGTCATATAAAAACTAAACAGACAGTAATGACATGCTAAACCTCAATAGTTTATTTTTTATTAAATAAACCGCCATAACTTATTCATTGGTGTACTGTAATAGGACAGTAAATGAGCCCTCATTTACTTGAAGACAGATAACACAGTGCTCTAAGCTGTGGTTATACAGTAGACATGGTCAGGATTTTAGCCCCCGCTGTAACACTGTATGACATTAGAAGAATCTCCATGACATTCTGGGTTTCCTGGTTTAACAGTCAGAAATGTCTTTGTGTAACAGAGATCGTAACATCGTCTGAGGATCGTGGAACATCTACAAGTGGATGAGAATTTTTGACTCTGTTCAAAAACCTACAGCAAGACAACTGCTATAGACTGAAAAATATCAGAGCCACTAAAATAAGCTGAGGACACACATTGACTCTTGTTCTGAACTTGTTTGCTTGTTAACCTGAAAGCACAGGGTTTCTTCAGGTTACAACAATAAATTCAATTTTCAATTCAAATCTCAAAGGTTCAGTTTGTAATATTTAACTGCATCTAAGTGAAGCTGCAGGTAGGAACCAGCTGAACCCACACTACTGTTTCAGTTTGGTTCTTGGTTTATCGTTTTAACTCCACACTCAAACAATAACAGATGCTGAAAATTACACTGGATTCCACCCTCTAAAAATAGTTAAAAAAAAAAAAAATCTGATCTCTTCTGTTCTGAGGTGCCGAGTCAATGGAGAGTGACATGATCCCTCTGTGGATATTAAAGTATCAGGCTTATATTGTACTCTGATGCATATGTACAATTTAGGCATGAATTATATTATACTATAATTACTCATACTATTATTTATATTATATTCTATTTCTGCTCTTAGTTCCTCCATAATTATGACAATTATGAGTCCAGTTTAAAAGGTATTTCTGTTCTAAGAAATATGTTATCAGGACTTATACCTGTCTGCAGTATTATATCATGAATATAATGTTGTACAATATTGTAACACTGCAGCTGTTTTTTTTTTTTTTTTTAAAGTATGATCAACTGTAGTAGCAAAGTCCAGTCCCATCTGATGTGCTCCATGGGGTTTTATCTTAGAAAAATCATAAATGTCTGTCACTGTCCAGAAACAAACACGTTTTTGATCTTATGTGAACTATGTCTCAACTACACATATGACAGATGTCTATTTAAAACATAATTTTACAATTCAAGTGAGCCATAGTTTGTTGTAAAAACTGTAATGTTATCACTAGTTTTGTGTGAAACGGTTCAGTGGACTGCATTTGTCTCATGTGATGCACTTTGCCAACAGCTACTACCTTGAGATATTTCACCTCAATCTTACAAAGTATTGTAACATCATATTTACAGAGACAACTGGTAAATAATGTGGTAATTCAAACCCACCAAAAAGTGGTCTCTCACCGGACTAAAATGAGGACCGATGAGTCATACAAGGAAGGGTTGGAATTTCATCTGTTTAGGTAAAAAATACATTTTTAAGACTGCTGAATCATCTTTAAAATAAGGCCTAAATTCAGATTAGTTGTTGTTTAGGGCTTTTTAACAACCTGAGGAAACCCTGTGGTCCTTATACTTTTATTGTAATCCCAGGAGAATGTCATCATTTCAACCTAAAATTTATTTATGGCTTGCCATATATTATAACCATCACACTTATGTAACAATGTGCACATCTGGAAGGGGATCTATTCTTTTGGTGATTGCTGCAAAAGTAACAACCCCAACATTGAGAATGTTGTACACAAGCGTAGAAAACAGACCCAAGACACTGCTCTAACATCACAAGCCATAACATTTACATTAATTCTCCTAATGTCATTACCGCAATTTACCATTACATTTCATATTGTGTGGTCAATGGCAGGATGTGGTGGTGAATGAATGGGCATACAAGTTACACACACACTCATACACAAACACAGATAAACCTCTAGAGGGAGCCGTACTCATCGTTGACAGGAGGAGCGGTCTTGGCCAGAGTCTCTGATGCCTCCAGAACTGGGCCTGAAGGGGGGAGGTCTGCTCCGTCTCCATTGGGCAGAGAGGGATCAGAGGGTGGGCTGTCTAAGCTAATAAGGTCTGCAGGGGGTCGGGAGGACCCCTCTGTCCTGTTTGCAAACTCTAACTCTATCTGTGCATTTACCAGACCTGCACCAAGTGGGTCGGCCACGTCGGGAGTTAGCAAGTCATATGTTTCTGACGGCATTGCGAGGAGATCATTGGAGAGCGAAGCTTCAAAATCTGGAGCGGTGGGGGTGAGAGGAAGAGGAGAGGGGACATCTGCAACTAGAGGGGCGGATTCTTCAGCATCCTGGGTTGCAGGAGCACCATGGGTCACTGATGGAGAGCTAGATGCAGTGGGAGCTTTAGTCTTGGCAGTGGGTTTGTTTTTGTCAACACTTTGGTCTGTCTTAGTGTCAAGGGCAGGAAGGATGCTTTCACTGGGATCTGAGGCAGTGGTATTTGAATCGGGCTCTGGTTTTGGGGGGACAGTGGTTGCTCGAGTGGAGGCAGTTTGCGCTGGTGTCTCTGTGTCTAAGGCTACAGTGTCTGGCTGTGCGGTAAGCTGGGTGACTGGTGGACAAGGAGCAAGTTTCTTTGTGTCTGGAGTGGGAGAAGAGGCAGCAAGTGGTGACACAGGGGGGCTAGCTTTAGCGTTCAGAGCAGCAAGTTTGGGTGAGTGTCTACGCTTTGGTGGTATCGGCGTCCCAGCTTTTTGAGGAGTAGTCCGTTCAGGGGTACGCGGAGGGGTAGGAACTTTCTCCTGTTCTTCTGGGGTGCTATGAGCTCTTTGTTCTACTAATGGGGCCATTTTAGCTGTGACGGCAGAGGTCGAGATGACGGGAGCTGGCGGGGCTGTGTTTGACTCTGGGGTTGGGGCCGGAGCCGGGACTGGGGTGGGTGAAGGGTCGTTGGCCGGGGTCGACAGGCTACATGTGAGTGTAGTGGTCTCGCTAGAGGGGCTGTCTTGAGCGGGGTCAATAGTTGCAGTGGCTGTGTCAGAGTTGGTGTCCAGTGCCAGAGCAGCAGTGTAAGCCGCCAGCCTGAGAGAGCAGGGAGAGAACAGAGACACACAGACTAGACACCAGGGTGACTGTGACAGAGGAAGGGTGAGCCGGATGCATGCAGAGGGATTAGTTGGCTTTAAAAATTCACACAAACAAGAAGACGAAATAAAGGACAAAAGCAACTTAAAAAAGCAAACATTAGGCCTAAAACAAAAAAGAAAAAACAGGCGTCATGCTGTGAGTGGACATTAAAGGATACATCCCATACACACACCAACATGGAGTACACTAACTAGAAAAACTAATGTACTAAAAGAAGCACCAGTCTCCTGCAGGAAACTACAGAACCACCTTTAAGGGTTAAACAGTACCAGTGACATTCTTATATGATCTACTTTTCCACACTGCCGATATGAGCGATGGCTTGCTGTGGTTGTCAAATGGCATCATATGAGTTGACCACACTCAAGATGGTAAAGGCATTTCGGTGTCTTTAACTGGTATTGCTTCAACCTTGGTAATAACAAAACAAAATCTCCAACGGTTGGAGAGGAAACACAAAGTGCAGTAATCCCTCTCATAGGGTAGAAAAACTGAAGAATTCTACAGAAAGCAACACAGTTCAGTGGACTCCACTCAAGAATCGTCTGAGCTCTTCAAGGTTTTCAAATAGAGCAGAACTGAGGTCAAATTTGTTCAGTTTTTAAATAATTATTCTTCAAAGTGGAGTGCATTGTACCACAGTTAGAAAGATGATTTTAAACAGCTGTGTGCGACTTGTCAGCCTTTACTCACTCTGGTTCTGTGAGAGGCGTGGTTTCATTTGGTTCTGTCGGTCCTGCTGCATTATGATTGGCTGTACACTCATCCTCTGTTCGGACTTCAACAATCGGCTCTTTGGACTCATCTTTCCTGTAAGACACAGAAGTTTGGTCACAAATACCTTCATGGTTATAATTTCTACCACAGCAAACCGTAACTAAGTGATTGCAGAACGGACCGTAATTATGTCTATAGATTTTCTCTTTATCTTCTAAATTACAATCTGAATGTTTGTGTGGGTGGAAAGTGAGGCTGCATTTTAATAAAACTGGTGGCAGGAAGTCTAGTAAAATCAATACTTCCTACACAAATTTATTGTAATCTGTTATACTGTACATTGTTTATTATAATCCAGGACTGTAACATGTATTTATAGTTTTTGTATTTATTGTAATTTGCATATTTTTTGTGTTCCTGTGGATTAAACTGAAAATAATGCACTGCAGTAAAAAACCCTGTTCTTCTCAGTCATCTCTTACTCTCCCCATCTAAAAATATACTGTGAGCCTGAATTTCTCAGACAAGTTTCAAAATAAATGCCACACATTAATATGTTAGTGTTAATATGAGACAGGAGATGAGGGTTAGTGTTAGCAAATTAGTTCAATTAAAATATGTTGATCTTGGGTAAAAACACCTGAATGTCTCTAACATCACATCAGTGAGTACAAGTAATTATATTTTTGGTGACCTGACAATGCAAAATCAACCTTTTGTTTGGTTCTGTAAATCCAGGAAAACATCAGGCTCTTTACCTGGAAAATGCTTGAAAATATTCAATTACTCACTGACTGTATGGATTCAAATAACTTGTTACACAGACAACAATTATTCTTTGTGAAACTGTGTATCCTCTGTAATGTGGAAAAGATAGCGGCTTTGAGATTTATTAACAGCTAGTAGAAGCATCTGGAAGCAACAGATGAGAGAAAACAGTAAAAGTTCATGACCAAGTAAATGAAAGAAAAATATGGAAAAACAACACTTGGTAATTGTAAGTGAAACCTTGCATATGAAGTAACATAATGTCATTTCTTGGAGCAGCATTTTATACTGTACATCTTACTAAAATAAAAATGCTTGTATTTAATTTATTCTATGATTGGACAATCTTCATCTTTCTAACGAGAAAGATCGCTGACTATATTTTAATACATAAGATGTTCTGATATATTGGTATATTGGTACATGGCCAATGAATATTCCAATAGTTTTTCTTTCTACAACTCCAACTGCAAAAAAATTGTGATGCAAATAAAAGGTGAATATAAACAAAATGCAATGATTTGCAAATCTCATATTTTATTCCCTATAGAACATGTTTCATGGAAAATATTAGCTGGAAAAGTGACTGACACAAATCAAAAACAACTGGAGGAGCATTTGACACTAGATTAACTGGTAACAGGTCACTAACATGACTGGGTGTAAAAGGAGCATTTTAGGGAGACAGAGCCTCTCAGATGTAAAGATGGGCAGAGGTTCACCAACTTGTGACAAACTGGGTCTAAAAGTTGTGGAACAATTTCAGAAAAATATTCCTCAATGTAAAATTGTCAAGACTTTGTAGATCCCACCATCTACAGTGTATTACGTACATCATCAAAACATCCTGAAATTAAGGAGGAAGGCCAAAGGTCAAAAGTGGATGCTCGTGATCTTCAGGCCCTCAGGTGCACAGCATTAAAAACGGACATGATTCTCTACCGGAAAGCACTGCATGGGCTCAGGAACACTTCAAGAAATCACTGTCTGTGAACACAGTTCACTAGGTAATCCACAAATACAAGTTAAAGCCATATCATGCAAAGAAGAAGCCATGAAATGATAAAATATCAGTTTCAACATCTGATATGTTGTTTATGTTCTATTGGGAAGAAAATACTGTATGTGTTTAAGAGATTTGCAAATCATTGCATTTTGTTTTTATTTACATCACAGCTTTTTTTGGAATTGGGTTTGTATTTGCAATATTCTGCCTCCATCCTGTAGCCCCTAAAACCTTTTGATACTTGCACACACAGTATATGAAACCCTGTTGATCTCCTCTTTCATAATGTTTAAAGGAGATTTTTTTAAAGCCAGTCATGAACAAAATTTACAGAATAATCGCAGGCTAAATAGTGGAGCAAGTCAGATCGCTGGAAAACACAACATAAACAGTATTAGTTGGGCAAACACCACACCAAAATGAGTAATTAAGCAAAGATCCTCATCCAGCAGTCATCAATGTGCATCTTCATCCACAAATACAGAATGATGTCAAAATGCCAAATGAACAAGTTTACCTTACTCTCATCTCCCACTGCTCACAGTAGATGAAAAACACTCACAAATCCACTGCATGACATTGGCATAGTGCTAGGACTGCTAAAAACTGGCCTTACTTTCAACAGCCACACTCAAATTAAGGCAAGTAAGGACAGAGGTTACAGAAATCAGTCAGATTAAATTGCAACCATCTTAAGCACATCAGCAATAATCAATGACCAGGAGACTAGATTTGTTTTAAATCCCCATTATCTACTTTATTATAAACCATAGCTGCCACAGTAAAAGTCCCCTTACACATTCTATTAAAATTACATCAATACATGTTACTAACAGTCATACAAAAAAGGACAAATAATCAGGTTTCTCTCTGTTCCATGTTAACAGCATACCTAGAATATGCACAAAACAAGGACAAAACAAGGATAAGCCCCATAACTGGAATATCGGTATGCATGCACACACACAGTTTATTTTGCTATCTGCTACCCAGGGTGGCCTAGGACTTTTGCACAATACAGTAAATGAAATCATTTTCCAGATGCACAGTATAATGTCTAAATGATTCCCCCTTGAACCTGGATACTGATCTTTCAAATGTCATCTTTTCAAACATTTGAGTTTAAAAATCTGTCATTTGGAAAAAGACACAATTTACAGTATCCAAAAGGAATAAGCAGTTTACATGGTGTCTGTCAAATTGGGAGTAAGAGTGTAATATTAGTATTCATGTAATCATACTCACTGACACTTACATGAATGCAGCTTTGCCCTCTTCTAAGTTGTGTCCTTTGGTCCCTGTGCCTGATTTACCGCAGAGACACATGATGAGGCCACATTTGTTGACAAAGTAACAGGTGACGTCCACAGCGAGCAGAAGGAGCACGAAAACTACAACAAGGATCCCAGCCCAGACCACAATGTTCATGGAGAGCACCGTCTCCTCACCCAAATCTGCCAGACAGAGAAAACAGACAGCACTGATCATCTGTAGAGACACAGGTCAACAGACACAGGAAACAAAAGGAACTAAAATAAGGAAATTTCACAAAGTGTTGCTACTCCGCCGCAAATAGTTTCATAAAACAGAAATAACTCACCTGCTATGTCTTTGATTTGACTAGTCGTCTCAGCAAGAATTTAAAAGGCAGTGCAATGTGTTTGTGTAGGGTGCACTGTCTGGTTTATGATAAATCACTTGTCACTTTCAATGTGAGAAATTTATACAAAACCAACTGTTCACTAGCAAGGACCACACCACCACAGTGTAAGTTTGAAGGTTTAATGAATACAAATCGTAACAGGAATGAATAATGGACATTAGAATGAAAGTGATGATATCAGCTGATTTTGTTGTCTTGGGCACCTTTGGCACTTGTTTGATAGGGAGAAAAATTTGGGGGTTCCATCTCAGGTGTGATTCTCCCCTGTGGTGCCTGAAAAGAGAGGACAAAGGAAGCTGGAAAGGATGAATGGATGAGCAGGTGAATGGATGAGAAAGGGAGAGTGGAATGGTGTGATTAGAGAACACAAAGAGTGCTTGGTGGGTTAAGCAGGTACAGATGTTTGTCAGGTGATCAGAGGTGTTGTTTAGGCATGGTCTTGCTTAGTTTATTTCGCCGGCAAGGACCACAGCACAGCAGTTCAAGTTTGAAGGATTGATGACGAAAGATGTGACATAAAGTGAATGAGAGACATGGGGATAAGCGTGATGAGATCCACTAGTTGTGCTGTCTTGGACATCTTTGGCATTTGGGGAGTAGCAGACTCATTGTGGGGGTTCTGTCTCAGGTGTGATTCTCCCAACTCAATTATGGACCTCCAGGCATCTGAGGTTGGCATGAGCTTGTCTGAGGTCATTGAAGTTATTGTGGCTGTAGAAGTAATACGTATGCCTGCTTGGATCAGCAAGTTTACATAGTCTGATCTGAAATGCCCAGTCAATGCAGAGAGAATTGGCTAAATAATGTTCAGGGGATGCAAAATTTGGTTTAAATACTTGTTAAACTAGTATCTAGTGTCCATTTTAATATTTTCTGTGTGAAAGAGTGGGTCTTGAGGTGAGGCATTGCCACATAATGGGCTAAGGTACCAGTCAAGAAGATTAGGAGTTAAACTCCTAATTTGTTGCGTTTCCCCTCCACAGAGTAAATATATAAGGGTGTTGGGACTGTGAAAAGTTACATCTGGAAGACAAGAATAGAGAGACAGATTGTATGTGGATGAGGTTGGAGTGAATTCAGAGTACTGGAGGAAGCCGGAAAAGGCCAGAAGAAACATGGATTCTACTGTAAGGTCATCCGAGACAGAGAAGTAGCCTGAGCATTGTGATTGACTGCAGAGCTTGAGAAGGTCCGACATGAGGTAGATCTTTCATATGGAGTACAGGTTCATGTTTAAACAAACATTTGAGACACAGGGATTCAAGATAGGAACAATGATTACCTTCAACCAGTCTGAAGAAAAAGCAGATTGTTGAATATTGGTGGGGCAGATTTTTAAAATGGAATGAGCATGGGTGATCAAGCTGCAAACTAACATGACATTTAGGGAGGGAAATGACAGTTGGCAAGTGTCCAGATACAGTATGTTTTGAAGCAGCTACAGCCAGTTAGGTAGACTGAGTGGATATTAAGCAAAAAAGGGAATAACTCCTTGCAAAAATATGATAGGTTCACCACCTGTGGCGTTGAATATGATGGCGATGGATGCACCATTCTTGAGCCAAGAGTCTGAATGTGTGAAAATAGAAACGTGAACCTTGAGTCAGCAATGTGGTTTTGGTGACATGGAACATGAGATGCACAGAGGATGACCTGATGCTGGTCAAACTGGGAAATAGGAATAGAATGGGAAATTGTGAGTCTTTGTAAGAACTGATGATTGTGAGTCTTTGTAAGAACTGCATGATTGCTGATGAACAAGAGCGATCTTGATCTGAATCCAGTCAATGCAGCAGATCACTGATGAAGATAAATATTCTTGACCATTCCTGCCACAAAAGAATGGTGGTGATAATGACTGGACACAACTTGTGGAGCACTGATAAGGTAGACTTGGACTGTGAGACCAGAGACATGAATTCCAGAGGTTGGTTGGAAGCAAACCATCTGCTATCCCTGACACACCCAAAGACCATTGGACATAGCTGTGTATAGCCCGATGTCTTCGGATTGAGTGATGTGGCCATTCGAAAAAGGAAATGTTATTTCAGGAAGACAGAAATTTCTATTTTGCAGGCATCAACTAGAAGAGTGCTGTCATGAAGGAAGAATATGGCTGCTGCCTTTGTCACTAAGTTGCACAAAAAGGGTTTCCTTTAGGGAATGATGCGTTTGTCTGCCAGCAAGTAGTATGACACTAAAATGCGCTGTGTTTTCTCAAGCAGCAGAGATGCGTGGAAATGCCTGATGCCTAAGAAATGCATGATGTTAAGAACTCTTTGGAGGTGCAAGGCCCCTCTGAGAAATTGGAACACCAATTTGAAAGGGTGCCAAAGGTGTGGGTGCCTTAGAATGCCAAGTGCCATGGCCTGCCAGATTGCATCTCGGTGACAAAACTGTTTGTTGTGTACTATATAAATAAATCATGAAATGAGAGGAGGATATTGATGCTCGGGATGTGCCTGCCATGAGAGGGTGATAAGTTGATTATTAGCCTCTTTTTACTGCAGTATTTATGGGTTGCAATGCCCTCGAGACTGATAGGGTAGGGTGGGACAAGTGGGTTGGAAAGAGACCAATTGTGAATCCCTCTGGCTTCCTTATGGCGCTTTTCCACTAGTACCTACTCGGCTCGGCTCGGCTCGACTCAGCTCGCTTTGGGAGCGTTTCCACTAGTAC
>JAQQAE010008108.1:0-15424 GCA_029823295.1 Pseudamia nigra | reverse complement strand
CAAAACCATTAAAATCTGAGTTATTGCACTAATCAAGTGACATAAAGATGTTCGCTGAAATAAAATTTTTGAATGTATTGTCTAGCACTAAATGTACTAACTTATCACAACCTTGGGGAAAATCCTCTGATTTGAAAAAACTTAGTGTGAAGTAGGAATTGTACTTTGCTGTGATGAGTGATAAAATGAAAAATAAGTATATAACATATAAATAAAATAACCTACATTTCAGCTTCTAGTGACAAGAGTGGAGTTTTTTTATTGTCTCTGCCACTTGTTTAGTAGACAGTCTAGTTAAATGTACTCCCTCACTGTTTAACATGGTCGGCCCTGTGCATGAACACACAGTGGAGTCCTGACAGGCTGAACCGGTCGTCCTCTTTGGTTGCAGTCAGTAGAAATCGACACAGGCCTGTGTTTGGACTCAGAGAGAACATGCGAGCTCTGTCTAAACCCTGAGCTAAGGGACACTGCAACTCCTCCACAAAGTACTTCACGGCTACGACCATGTAGGCTCCATGTGTGACTATGAGGGCATGGACCGGGACCCCCTTAACGCCATCGTCTGCCCGTCCCTCCACGGGAGACATTTCTGGGTAAGCATCTTCCCCTCCGTCATCCCAGTGCTCTTCTCCAATTTGCTGGAGCATTTTCTCCATGAACTGTTTGACCCGTTCCTTCACCTGAATAGAGCAAAAACAATTTCAAATGGCGATTAATTAGGTGAGGTAAAAAAATATATCAGCCCCCTTATGGAAACTTAGGTTCTCAGAATTTTGCTCAGTTGCTGTTTAAAAGAGTGACAGATTTGTAACAGAGCATTTCAAACTATGCTAGTTTCATATTGAAACAGTAGGTTATTTTTATTCACAAACCAAAATACAATTATTTTTAGAAGGCCTGATCTTTTTATTCGGGCATAACAGAAACCACCACTAAGCAATGGTCTAAGTGCGTGAACTGCGGTTAAAACTGAACTTTTGAGTGATATTCACTCCAGAAAGGATTTCAGGCATTGCTTGTAGCAGCATTGTGTCAATAATAAAAGAAAAGAGTTTAGATCTGAGAAGGATTGTTGATAGACATAAAGCAGGAGACGGATGTACAAAGCTACAGTATCACAATGTTTCGCAGTATCCAGAAGTGGGGTGAGAAGCATGGGAAACATTTGGGAAAAAAAAAAAAAATCACATTTTCATGGGGGGGCTAATAACGTTTGACTCTGACAGTATGTGTATAAATACATACTTTTTTTCATTTGACTGATTTTGAATTAATAACATAAAACCCAGCAAAAATCAAGATGAATCAAATAAAATTTAAGACATGAAATCAGGGAAAATGTTTGTCTTTTTGCATCTCTTTTAATCACTTTGCATTTTATCTTTTATATTTATTTTGTTTATCTTTAATATAATTTTCATCTTGTTGCAACTTTTGTCATTTTGATGTCTTTTGCACCATTATCATTGCATTTCATCTCTTTCCATTTTCTACAGTTGTGCCTTGTAATGTTTTTATGCTGTTTTTATCAATTTAGTCATGTCACTTAGGTCTATCAGTTTTTGTCTTTTTAAATCTTTAAGGTCAAATTTCATCCTTTTGCATCTTTTATGTTGTACTTCATCTTTTTGTATATTTTAGATGTTTTCTTTCTTTTTTCCTGTTATGTTTTGTTTGTTATGTTATGTTTTGTCTTGTGGCATCTCTCACTTTTTTTGTATATATACAGTACAGGCCAAAAGTTTGGACACACCTTCTCATTCAATGTGTTTCCTTTATTTTCATGACTATTTACATTGTAGATTCTCACTGAAGGCATCAAAACTATGAATGAACACATAAGAAATTATGTACTGTATATTTATTTATAATCACAGCTCAAACTTTAAATTAGAATAAAATCATTATTTGACATTTGTCATAATAATTACTGATGGTATCATAAGAATATTTTTTCATTGCGAGAACATTTTCGACAGTATCACCCAAGTGTGCTTCAAATGGTGCCTTGTTTCTCTTGCATTTTTTGAAAGTTAATCAGAAACACCCAACCTGATGCAATAACCTGATGAAACATACGAGGGGAGAGGTTTGTAAAGCTGACACCGATTGGGGAGCTGGGTGCTTGCGTCAAATCTCTCTTTGTAGATCTGCATCATCATCATCACAAGACAAAGTGCTAGTCACGTACTGGGATGGACCCAAGTTAACATCCAAGCCAAGATCTAATGGATGAAGCCCGAAAGCGTGTCTTTTAAATAGAACATCCTTCCTCCCTTCCGACACCCCCACACGCTCGGTCTTCCTCCCTCAGCTCTTACACAAATAACACAAAGTCAAGCAGTGACTTTTTAATCAGGGGCAGTGACGAACATTGTGCCGTTGTTTGGTCATGTACTTTGATCCCCTGATTCACAAAGAGAACTCTGAAAAATACATAAGAAGTGAAGGCATGTGGATGGAACGGGGCCCTGACTTTACCACATTACATCCAGCAGAGCCAGAGGGTAAATTGGGAGGTGAGTGTTTCCTGTCCCCTAGTGGTTGTATGTGTTTACTGCACTAGCACTGTGAAGTATGTTTTGTTGGCTCAGTTGACTTAAGAACTACATGTAGTATTCCAAATATCTCTCAAACTCTAAAATATCCAAAAGCAACCACAAAAAAAACATAATTAGAATGTTTAGAATAAAAAGCTCAGATGTTGTCCCAACAACATTATTATATGGTATTATACAGACTGTTTTCATTGTTGAGTTGTCAAAACACTGAGACCGTCTACATGCACACTAAAAATCTGATCAGTATCTGAGTTATCAGATTAATCAAGTGATCATGTAATGTGATATGCTTTATCAGATTATGGCAGCAATCTGATTATGGGAAATCAGATTAACACACCTAGATTTCTTCCCAATACTCTGATGTCTCTGTGGCTCTATCTGCGTGCGCATGTGTGAAAAAAAATTGGAGAAAACTTAAGTGATATAGTCACTATGTGAGCAGAAAACATAAAACAAACATGGTATACAGCAGTGGAAAGTTGACGTAGAACCACTTCTGGAGTGAAGAGGACGGAAATGTTATTTTAAATGAGAACCCACAATATCCTCCAACTCTTCAATGGGAGGAAATACAGAATGTTGTGAAAATAACAGGAAGTTTGAGTCTTATGTCACCACGTACATAAGTATTCCAAAAGAAATCTGATAATGGACTGAAACATGTCAACCAGGGTTTTTCAATTATCGCATTTCTGAAGTGCATGTAAAGGCATCAGATCCCATCATTACAACTATCTGATTATTCCAGGTTATCAGATTTTTATGGTCATGTAAACAGGCTCACTGTTATCAGTAGGATGAGTAGTCATGTGGCCTCCACTCTGCTGAAATGTCCAGGTGTATGGATCGAATGCAATCAGCCACAAAGGAAACCACCGAGCAACAGCGTGTGGGTGAAAGTGAGCGTAATAAGAACCTTGACACGGTAGTATGCATGTTGCTTTTTCTGCCAAATTCCGCTTTAAAGTAAAGGAATGAAGTTTAATGGGGATATCATAGAATTTCTTCTACACTGGTGAGTTTGAAGCATATAATTTTTTACTGGTTTAATCATTTCTCCTACATTGGGCAATTTGCTGTTTCTTGGTTTCAGTTCAGACTCAACTGTGGCAGTTCTGACCTTGTTTAGACAACAACAGGTCTTCAGTGCAACTCTTGCTGACACAAATGGTATTTTTCCGTACAGGTTGCTGGTTTCACTGTGCAGGTTTCCTTGGCAACAGCAACACTAAGCTAACAGAGTTTTAACTACGCTAATAGCAGATGTGGGATGTGAACATCATAAAACAGTGACATTTTGACCAAGTGCGTGAGCTTGTTTTTGAAGTATAAATCATGATGATACCATAACACAGATATACTTTTACATAACTGAGTGGATGTGCCAGAACTTTCTCCAGCTCAAGACAGAAGTGATTGTTTTTGGCCCCAAAATTGAAAGGTCGGAGGTCAGCGCTCACCTTGACTCCACGTCATTGAACGCTACAAGTCAAGCCAGAAATCTTGGTGTAATTATTGACTCAGACCTGAATTTTAACACATACTTAAAAACTATAACTAAGTCTGCCTATTACCACCCAAAGAAAAATGCTAGAATCAAGGGTTTTGCTGTCTAAACAAGACACAAACAAACTTGTTCATGCACGGTTCATTTTCAGCAGGTTAGATTACTGTAATGGTGTATTCACAGGTCTTAACAAAAATCAATCAGGCAGCTGCAGCTGATGCAGAATGCTGCTGCTACAACTGGACCACATCACACCGGTCCTCAAATCACTACGCTGGCTTCCTGTGAGTCAAAGGATAGAGTTTAAAATCTTACTTCTGGTTAGTACACTGTTAATCTTAGTTTACTAGTTTCTTTTTTACATTCATTAGTTTTAACATGTCTTGATACATTTTATTGAGTTAGTATTTGTCTTAAGCATTCTTTTTTCAAAATGTATTTTGTTGTGTTAATAGTTTTCATTCTTTCACAAGTTTCTTGGTCTTTATTTAATTGACTTTTTTTAATTCACTTGTTTTATTTGTGCTTTGGTCTTCACTGTGGTGATGTTTTTGTGTGTGTACTGTAACACTATTAACATTTTTGTCTGCAACTTGTACCTAACACTTTGATCAGTACACATGCTTCTGCGTGGAATGAAATATACCATATAAACCCTAACCCGTAAATACTTGCTACAACTGAAAAAGAGCCGATTCTCGATACAGTGTTTATAGTCTCTTGAACATGGCTGAATTCAACTTTGTCCCTATTTTATAGATCTTTTACTGAATTGATTTTTACCTTAATGTTTTTATATGTTATTATGTATTAGTCAATCTAAAACAGAAAAATGCATGGACAAAGAAGATCAATGTCTATGAGTCAAGATAACTATGTGCCCATTTGCACCCAGAGTTCCAGCTTTTGGGATCTGGTAAAATCAATGCGACAGATACAAACATTCCTTCGTATCTACAGCCATTTGCATTGCTTAAGTTCATTAGACATTATCAGCTTTCAAACCACCACTGCTTCTAGGCATACCTTAGTAATTGTACTGTTTTTGCATTTTCCATCATCAGGTTTCATCTTAAATACCTAAAAGACTTTACATGTTCATTATTATATTTATTGGACTCCATTATCATTTTTAATTTATCTCTCTCTATGTGTCTCTCTCATTTTCTGTTATTTCTTCTGCAAACCAAACTTCTGCCTAATTGACTAAATAATAAAATGGCAGAAGTTACATTTTTCAGTCACTGGTCTGGACTCACCTGCTCCTGAGACTCCCCCCCTGGAGGAGTGAAGGTTAGAAACGACTGACCGGCTACCTTGGCCATCTCTTTCAGATCCTGCATCTGCTTTCCCTCTGCTACCCCGAAGCTCTGAAAAACAACACAGTGATAAGATGACTCGGGTTTGGGATTAAACATACTTTGGTAAGAACACACATATACTATAAAAAAACATAATGCAGCACAGGTGTGTTTACTCACCTTCTCTTTAAGTAAAGGATCACTTGCCATTTGTAAACTTGAACAGTTATTGTTGTGCTTCATAATTGTTTCAGCAGTCTGGAAACAACAGAAAGCAATCAGTTGATATACTAAACAAGAAATGTGCAGATTTTGAATGAGTTTTCTTCTTCACATGCATAGAGGACTTTACAGTTCTGTACCTCCTGAGCCCGCAGCATATCACTGACAAACACGTTGCTGAATTTCACATCTTTAAGGTAGTGGCCTGCAGCCTCTGCCTGTTGCAGCCCAGTCTCAGACAATGGACAGTCTATAGCCTGTCCTGAAGTGAAGACAGAAAGAAAGCACAAAAGGACCTCTGAAGAGCAAAGGAATTTATTTTTATTTAAAAACAAAATGCAATTTATTTACTAAGTATATATTTTCATCTCATGCCTTACCTTGCAGGAGGCCAAGTTTGTTGTACTGAGTTTCCCCACTGCAGGAAATAAATAGTGTCATAAGATACAAGTCTAATATAAAAAGCAGATATTTCCCTTAAAGAGCCTTTCATTAAATCACACTTAGACTTAGTTTATGTAGGTTTTTACACACTGATGCAATGTGGCCAAGATTTCTTTTCTGAGTTGCTATCCCTTTAAATACAACTATCTTGTACAGTATGTGGCTGTAATAATTTGAGAGGCTTCAACAACTATTATTTTTATTACAATTTCATGGTTTTGACAAAAGATGCAACATTTCCAAACTCAAACAAACAAACCTAATTCAACAATGCCATCTTGTTTATTTTGTTTTACTACAGCCAGGCTGAACCAAACTTTGCTCAAAGTAGATAACACGATTATTGAGATAATTACATGTCTAATGACTGATGAAGGTGAGTTTACTCAGAGCTCAGACATTTTCTTTTCTCAATACTGACCCCTAGTGGTCGTTATCAGGTAATTCACAAACAAAAATAGACCTAAATGTCAAAAGTACCGAGAAAGAGTAACATGCGCTAAACACGCTTGCCGGCTTCTCAGTTTATGAAACTTTCCGCAGCATTGTGATGATGTTAATCCATCAGTGCTTAAAACAGCTGATAGACTGGCAGTGATAGGGGCTCCTCGTACCGGACAGTAATTCACACTACGCGACACTTAAGACTAACCTCTTTGGCGGAGGTTCGCCAACTGAAGTAAATATATGAGACTTGACTCCATTGTCATTTATAGTCTGATTTTACGACCACAAAGCCACACAAAGAAGGTCAACTTGTTTGTTTTGCATAAAGTCAGGCCTAAATGCGGTTATAGGCAGTGAAAAACATAAAGGACGTTGTTGTAAGCGAAGTATTTAATTAAAATGTATTCAACTAGCTGCTTGGACCTGACCTTTGTTGTTTACCACACAGACATTTGTTTAACGTGCATAAAACATCGCCATATCCACTTACTGTCGAACAAGAGTCAGCCCAAATGTCAGGTTTCTCATGATTTGTCGCATTTATAGCGCATTTACGCATCTACAGGACACCGGTAGCTCGTGCACTGTAGTCTCGCGCATGGACTGTGTGGTCTCGCGATTTGGGGTAAGATCCAAAGTACTGTGGTGGAAAATTCAGCTTCGCACAAATGAAACATGTTACAATGGCTGGATGAATTTCATCACAGGACCAGCTTTTGAACAAAAAGCATATTATGGTAGAATGAGACTGCTCTAACGACGTCACCGGAACTTGTCATCAGAATGCACGCGACAATGCCTCTGCCCGTGATTGGCGGAAGCTGCTGTTTGCCACGCCCTCCATTCACACCTGTTTCGTATCTCAACTCAGAGCCACCTGTGGCTCTTTAGCCCCTCCCCAGTGGCCCATGTGGCTTTGACCACTGATGGAAGTAACATATTATAAGAAATCAAAATGAACAAAATAAGCACTAAATCAACAAATGGCACCGAACTACAAAAAAAAGCAAAATAATGAACACGATTAAGACTAAATGATCCACAAAACAAACAAAACAATCAGGAAAATATTACAGAAATGACATTTAATACATTTTGCTAAATGAAAATAATAAAAACGAACAAAATCTTCAATGAAATGACCAAAATATTGAACAAAAGTCACAAAAGTGAACAAAATCATCCACAAAATTATTAAAAATGAACTTGAATAATGGGGAAAATCAACACAAAATCTCCAAAAGTAATGAAGAAATGAACAAATTAATCAATAAAATGAGTGGAATAATCAAGATGAAAAAAGAGAACAAAGACAAACAAATTAACCAACAAGATGAACAGAAACCAATGGAATAATAAACTAATTGCTTTTAAAATGTGCTCCATAAATGGTTCAGATATTTTTTGCTGCTCTCGACACATACATTTTATTCATTTCTGTCCACAAATGGCTCTGAAAAGTTTGCAGACTTTTGCTCTAATTGACCACATGCTTGACGCAATCTGAATTCATACATTGTACTTTATATACACGGAAAATAAAATTTGGTGTTGACTATGTGAGACAGAAAAATGTAAGGTTCCATTTTGTTAGAAAAAAATTAGTTGTATAACATTATTAGGAACAATGCACGATCAGAAATTAATTAAAAACACTGTAACACTACAGAATTTCGTTTTTATTATTTTGTTTTCTGACTTTTTCCATTCATTTCCTTGATCATTTTCATTCACTTTCTTGACTGCTTTGTTAATTTTGTTTTGTTGATTTGGAGCTTATTCTCTTCATTTTGATTGAATGTTAAGAAATTAATATTCACTATACAGCTTAAATAGTAAAATACATGAACATGTTAGGTGGGTGTATCTTCAGTGGCAATTCTAGGATCCGTTTGGGGCCCTAGGTGAAAATTCAGTGAGGTGTGCCCTAGAAGCAGCATTCATTAGAGCACCTCAATTTCAACTTGTAAATATGTTTCTTGGACAAAGCTTTAACTTTTCATCTTGTACCTTTCATCTTGTATTATTATTAAATATTGATTTATTATATATTATGTTACTTCCATCACTGGATAAAGCCACAGGAGCCACTGGGTAGCTAAAGAGCCACATGTTGAACATCCACGTTCTATACAAATGATTAATCTTTTGTGCTGGAGTCTGCACTATACCTACTTACAAATGTATATTTAGAGTGTAATGTAGGTATCCAGCTTCAGTGTACCCTATTGGAGGTGACTACTTACTTGTAACTGTCACTGCAGAGGGTTACAAAGGGCCCCCACAGGGTTGTTTGGCCTGGGGTCCCAAGCAGTTGGTTTGCCTGGTTACACACAGCGCCTCTGTTTTTCATCAGTAAGAACATTGAGATATTATTACTGTAATTACTGCTACTTTTTATAATGCCCTTTTTTAGTTTGGGATCCAAGCAGACACCTTATTTCTTTGATATGCTGAACATCTAGTCATATGCACCAGTCCACCATAACATGTAAATAGCTGCATCAATCTTGCACAACAATACGAAATGAGCTTCTATTTCACTGTCCCTATAAAATTTAATTTCCTACAAAAAAATTCTTGTGGGCAATTAGTGTTCAATAGGGTTTTTGTGACCGGCATAATGATGCATCCCAGTACTACACAATTTGTTGAAAAACTCATGTTGCAATTATTGTGGCCAAGACTGCAATTTTGATTTGAGTCGACTTGCTTAACTGTCAAGTGAAGTGTGTAAATTTTTTGTCTGACTCAAGCACACCTAAATCACACTAAATCCAAACCATCACCAGTCTTTTTTAATTCTTCTGTTTTTTGCAGTTCGATTAGATAAGAATTAACATGCTGCACAAAAGAATACCAAAAATATCAATGGACTGAACAAGAATTTAAAAAATCCATAAATGTACAGAAATGAATACAATGAACAAAAAAAATAACCAAAAATGAACAAACTGAATACACATTTTTTTTTAAAAAAGGTTGCAAAATAATAAGTAGGAAATTTACAAAATGAGTGAAAATCAGTAGACTCATTCACAGGAAGAATAAAAATGACCAAAAATTGAGAAAAATGATGAAGAAAATGAACAAAGATGGTGACATAATCAACCGAATTAACCAAATTAACAAAAATAATCATAGAAATATGAACTAAACCTGAACAATCGTCCTAAGTGCTTCCATTACATTGGCCATTTAATTAATCGTGCAGTTCTAGTGCATCCTACGTTATACGTGACACATTTTCAAGTGTACGTCTAAGTGTACGTATAACTTCCTTATATTCTGCCCCAGGAAAACACATTGTCTAATATGATATAATAGTATAGTTGAAATGAAACAATACACAAGCACAAGGAACACAGACGTGAGAAATGCCAGTGAGTTGATGTGGTGTCACACCCTTTAAAGCAGAAATTTATTGAACAGAGGTTGTGCAACAGACATTTGAGGTACATAATATGAGTTATAGTGGAGGGGGGGGGGGCACTCAAAGGGAAATCTTCACCATTGAAATGTCCAGATGTCGGAATATTTATGGTTGGATATGGCAGATGTAGCTCAACCTATTGTTTGATGGTTGTTACAGTGGTGTACACACATCCAAAGCATACAGAATCCATATTTACTGACATGAAGAGTGATTGTAGTTGTACATAAAGCAACAGTTGTGCTTTGGCTGCTTTTCCCTCCCCGCACACAACAAGTCAGATGTAGCACCAACATGAACACAAATGAATCTCCGGTACAAAAACCCCAACCCTGCCCCCTCCCTCCAGGATACATGAAGTCCATGTGGGAGCCTTGCATATTTTCTGAGTCAGGTGTTTCCACGTTAAAACAGGGGGAATCATCCACAAATACCCCCCCCCTGTATTGTTTCTTCCTCCCAGGCTCCCTAACTGCAGAGGTATTGGTGATGAATTGGTTTGTGTTTATTTTGTCCAGTAATCTTGAGGTATAGGAAATACCACTGATGCAGAATGTGACTGAAGGAGAGCAAAATAGATTAAAAAAGGGGGGAAAGGAGACATGCTATCTAAGCAAACAGTCAAACTGTACAAAGAACATTTCCAGTCGAATACTCATTTCATGTTCTTCTATCACCATCTACTTCGTTTTTCTGAATGTATCTCTTAAGCAGTAAAATAATTATATTATAATACAAATGTTTATAAAATAGCAGCACACTCAAGTGACACATCACAACTAGGTAATGTTATTTTTTGTATAAATGAAACAAATTCATAGCTTTTAGCAGCGCAAAAAGACAACAAAAACTCAATAAAAATATTGACACTTTTTTCTTGATGTCTTCACACCTCCTCCTGTGTCCTCTCTTCACTTTGGAATACAGTATCTCTAAATCTTAGAAAACCCCTTTTGTGGGTCTGGTCACCCCATAAAATATATCCAACACAAATTGAAAAAGGTGGTCTCAGTACATAACACATGCAACAACAAATTGCAGGAAAGAAAATCACAACCATTAAGTTTAGGAGAGAGCTTACATCAGGCAAACAGAGGCAAAATGAAGGGGTCAGATCAAATATTCAGACGGGGATATTTGGGCAAGTGTTATTAATATAAACTGCCCAGTTTTACTTAGAAACATCACTAAAATTCGATCCCCACAGTTGTCTCTAGTCTGACAAACATACACTTAGGAAAGTCATGAAAACAAACTCAAGCATAAGACAAAAACACCAAAGCCTTGTGTCCTGTTAAAACAAAATAAAAAATGTTGTCTGTCTCTCGTTTTGTGCTGATGTCGGCCTGACTGTTAAGCCCCAACAAAACTGACATGAAGCAGCAAAGCCCACAGGGGAAGGTGGGTTGACTTGACAGGCAATAGGCTTGTAAAGGAGCAAATTCCAAGCCAGCACCATAATAAACCACTGACCAACCACTACAACACACATCACTGAAGGTGGTTTTCAACAGAGTCTCTGCTCTGCTTTACAATTGCAAACCTCACTGCAGAACATGTGCAAATATTGAATGTTCGACCGCCCTTTATGTAGCTCACCTCCCACCCTGTGTGGCTATCTGTGGCTGTGATGCAGATAAATAATAAGAGAAAAAAATTCAAGTAAAACAAATAATTCATTTCTTAACAAAGTAAGAAAAATAAACCAGAAGCCATGGGTTAATTAAATCTTTTCCAATTCATATTGCTGTTTAGTATTGACATTTTCAGCCTCACTCCACCATAACATTTTCCTCCAACAGGAATGTTTTATTTTCTTAAATTGGAATGTCCTCTGTTTGTAAGTTGAGGAAAGCCTTTAAAAATTTGACTCTTGCTTGACAAGGGTATGTCTGACAATTGGGAAACCAGCCCTACAAAGTAAACCAAAGAAAAGGCTAACAAGGAAAAAGGAAACATCCATTCATCTCCAATCACCACGCATTTCATTTTACTTATCTCCTGGGGAGCATGTTCTCAAAGTGCTTTGCCATTGAAATCATATAGGGGAGCAGAAAACAACCCTATGTGGGACTCCAGATGCATTGACAGTATTTTCTCATCCTGTTCTCTTCTACCCCCCCCAAGAAAGTTCATCCTCACATGGTCGTACAGTCTTGGTTCCTCATTTAATTTCCAAGCGTTTGGAAATGTTTTTTTTGTTCATCTGATGGTGTCATTGTCAACATCCATTGTGAGAAACACATGTTGATTCTGCCCAGATTTTCAGGTATCAACGTTACACCGTGAGGCCTTTGGGCAGCTTTTGTGTGTGATTATTTTCCAGCCCCTGGCTGTACATCGTCTCCATGTCCTTCACAGCAGCATGCTCCTGCACCGCTACGTCCTTTCTGTCCTACCATCATGTGCCTTCCACAGTTCAACAGTGACTTCTTAGTTGCAATCTGTCCATCTCTTTCTACTTCTTTCCACTTCGGCCCTATTCCATCCCTGCTAAAACAGATGAGTCTAATGTCCTTACACACTTGTAAAACAGCACAGTCTTTAGATTGCTCAGCACATCGCCCTCTGCTGTTTTTCACATAAGCCACACATGTGGCCAGTGTGAGAGGTCAGTACTCCTCTGTCAAAGCAGCCTTTCACAACTAAGGAAACACCATATTGTAATGTGAAAAAACATATCTGGCTATATTTCATTAAGAGAGTAGCAGATATGAACACATACCTCACGCAACCTCTGAGTCTAAGGCTTGAACCTCATGAAAAATGCACTTAGAAAAATAAGGGGCTGTAAGTGAAAGTCCCTTCGCCCGTATCCTGGTTTGCTAAATCCTTTTCTGTTTCATTCATAGTCCTTTGTACATGAATTTATTGTTGACTAACAATGAACCATGAGACATTGTTAATGCATGAAGGCAGTGATATAGCGTAGATGCCCTGTTATACTGATGGACAAAGTCTGTGAAGCCTCGGCTTGCTCCGTAATATTTAACATTAAACTGCACGTCTACGACTTAACTCTTTGCTCAAGTGCCTTTGAATCAGGCCACACATACACACACACTCTCATACACACACTCTCTCACATACACACACATGCAGGCATGTATGTAAACTGGCACACTCACATACACACAAGCAGCCTGACAAAAGGAGCTTATTGGTTTCTACTACTCAGTTCAAATATCACCAATAATATTATTAATAATAATTATCACTAATACTAATCAAAATAATTAATTATAATCCCACCTCTTTCATTGAACTGGGATGCTTGAATTTTTAGATAATGTTCTCTGCTTGTCTCTTCTGTGTGGACTCTTGGAGGACATGGCTCTTCTCGTAACCAGCCACAAATGATTATAGTGATAGAGCAAAAACAGAGAGTAATAAAAAAAGCCACACTGTGATCCCATGTACACAATTTCTGAATGGTTTCCACAACTTAATAGCCTCATTATCAAGCTATGGTTAAAATATAACTTAAAAGATCATACTATACAATCAAAGGCAGAATGCAAATATGATTGGCTTCCCTTCTGTATATCCAAGGCACCAAAAGAGCTTCATGTTGTATAAAATTTCTTGCTTTTGGAACTAGAACATCATAGAAAATCTATTTCGAGGGCAGGTTTTTTGACTTGAAGAACAGAAAATCTACAAAAAAACTAGCAAGCATTGTTCTTTTTCTTTAGAAGCTTGTGTTTTTTTTTAATTTTTGTTCTTTTTGTTCTTTTTTTCTGCTTTTATGAAACTTGAGGTTTTTTCAGGACGCTTTTTTTTCTGTAACTCCTGTGCAATGATGCCCTCTGGTGGTTCACAAGTTGACATCGCGGACGTCTGTGGGGGTGGAGGACTGGTCCAGCTCATCCAGGCCTTTGCCACTGGGGCCTCTCTGTGTCTGTTGCTGCTGCTGCTGTTGCTGTTGCCGGCACTCACGCAGGCTGCTCACCAACACGCGCTCGATCTGCTCCTGGCACTCTTTGAGAACATCCTGAAAAGCAGCGAGAGGGAGAACGAGTTCAACAAACACATATGCATTTGAATGGGAGCTTTTCTGGTCTTTGTGTGAAACTTAAGAACCCTCTGCAAACAAGTTATGGCATGACAGGAAATGAATTTAAGACTCAGACGACAGACATTTTTCTTCACTAGTAAAGGTTTGAGATAAATATCAAGCTCAGTGACATTAAACAGTGACACAGCAGTCTCAAGTTCAATTTACAAGTGCATGAGGAATTGAGAGCTACAACTCATGACAGACTGATAAACTAATGAAAGATGGTAGACTGAAAGACTGCATGACTTAAAGCAGAGATATTGTACCTCTTTTAATAAACTAACCTAATTCTTAGTTGGCCCGAGAATGCATAATTTAAATTGCAGCACAAAATACCATAGAGATCCTTCATTCTATGTCTGTAATCACCTGGTTTTCAGCCTTGTATCAAACAGGCTGTTTCAGTGTGTTAGTTTAAATGTAAACATACACGTTGCCTATTTATGCTATAGATTCCATTGTTCAAATTCCCTGGGACATTATCTAATGATGTAAGGATGATTTTAGTGGTTGCAGTGGATGGTGATTGAATATTTGTGACATCACAATTATACAGAAATCAAAATGCCTCATTTGAAGTCCAGTATTTTGATGCTCTTAAGGTTATTTTTAAAGCTCCCAGACCTGTTTTATAATAGGAAAAAATGTGAAACCATCCTTTGTACAATATGTTTCTCTTAAAGTATGATTTATAAATCCATTGCTTATTAAATATCCCATATTCACCATTTATTCTTGCACAATATGAACCAACACTGGAGGGATTGGAAACTAATATTACCCTCATTCATTTTGTGTATTAGTAAATGCTAATTATACACAGTAAGTGGTCATAACTTTTTTATTATCTGGCATAGGCCATTCAAAATGCATGTATTGTTAAGCAAACTCTTCCTGGTGCGGTTGGTTTTCTAACCCTTTTGTCCCACAAATTTAGTGGACAAATGGAGTAATAATTGTTGAGTTTGCTGCACAACTGGATTGTGGTCACAATAACATACAGAAAAAGACTTCAGATCTCAGAAAGTGTATGTAAAGAGATTACCTCAGCCGCTGACACTCAATTTCAAGCAAAGAAGTTTAGAAGTCTGCTTTGGTCTGCTAAGAGAATTTTCTCTGAAATTTTCGAAAGAAGGTTCAGAGTTGGGTTCAATAATGGCACAAGTGCAGTGTTTCTGATGTGTATGGTGGGTGGTGTCTTGATACAGTGGAAGAGTTACTCTCACAACATGTGCAATTTCAATGACCCATGTCATGTAAAAAAGACAGTTTGGTTTCATACCAAGAAAGAGCACCACAGATGCAGCGTTTGCTTTGAGGATGTCAATAGAAAAGTACAGAGAAGGTCAGAAGGAGCTGCATTGTACCTTTGTAGATCTAGAGAAAGCATATGACAGGGTGCCGAGAGAGGAACTGTGGTATTGTATGAGGAAGTCTGGAGTG